>JAWWNI010000574.1:0-242500 GCA_034642065.1 Darevskia nairensis
AGAAGGCGGCATTTACACCTCCTTTTGTCATTAAAACTTGGTTGGCGCAGCTTCTTTGCTCTTCCTGGGTCTCCTTCCTCTCTGGGATGGGCTTTCCTGTGGTTCGATTTTGATAACACCTGGTCTGGCAGATGGGAGGAGGAATCTGGAGTATATGATAATACATCTTGAGGAATATGGCATCCTTGTTCCTTTCATGCCATGAGTCAAGTCCCCTCTATCCCTGGATCACAATTTTATTATCCTTTGGCACTAAATGAAACCATTTATTTTGCTATTTTTGGTGAATTTCTATGTTTCAGAAAATGGATTTTCTCCTTAGCTCTGGAACAATGCTGTTGTCAAGCCCTTGCAGTGCAGGGCTCAAGCTCAGGAGGTCAACACTTCTGATAAAATAAAAATAAAAAAATTCCTTCCAGTAGCACCTTAGATACCAACTAAGTTTGTTTGTTAGATACCAACTAAGTTGCCCCTCCACAAGGTGGGAATTTAGCCACACAACAGGAGGCAGGAGGCAATCAAGGGCAGCACATGCCCCAGACAGAAATCCAGGGATGGTGGATGGAATCCTGATACTTTCAAAGGAGAAGTGCAGGAAAGCCTTGCAGCCAGGGGGATGTGTCAATACTTTTATTGTTCTTTGGGGAAGAGGCCAACTAAGTTTGTTCTTGGTATGAGCTTTCGTGTGTGTATCTGAAGAAGTGTGCATGCACACGAAAGCTCACACCAAGAACAAACTTAGTTGGTCTCTAAGGTGCTACTGGAAGGATTTTTTTATTTTTTGTTTTGTTTCGACTACGGCAGACCAACACGGCTACCTACCTGTAACTAACACTTCTGATGTGTTGGTTAGGGTACCTCCCCTTTGTCCATAACAACTCCAAGAAGTTGCAGATCCCATAAATGTTGGGTCGGCCTACCAGCCATCTTCCAGTGTCTACTACCACGTTGCCTTCCTATCCTGTACCCTGCAAATGTCAGGTTGTTCTTGGGATTTCAATTGTCCTTTCTTTTGTTTCCAGTTGATTTTGATATGAACAGGGAATACTTGACCTGTGACCAGTGGCAGACACAGAGCCCTGAGCAGCTGTTCTAAGCCTGGCCGGCTCTCCCTGTCTGTCTCAGCTAAGTGGCCTCCTTGCTAGCCCTCCCAGCTAGACAGGCAGCATGAGGCTGTTCCCCTCAGAAGAGTGAGAGCTGGAATGTGGACACGTTCCCCTGTTGCTTTCTAGAGGACGGGGTGGTCTTCTCCCTTCTGTCTCTCCTCGAGTGGGTGACTTTCAGCACTATCCTGTGCTTCAGTCTCCTAGATTCCTTTGGGTGGCATGGGAGACTCTTCAGGTGGGGCGGAGGAAGGGGGTGCAGTGGGGGTGGGCCGTCCCAGATGTCACCACTAAGGGGGGTGACAAAATGTCAGGCGTCACTCACTCTCCTGGGAGTGACGGGGTGGCTTGGGCGCCCGCAGGCTCCATGCTGCCCAAAACGGTATGCCCACCACCTCCCCCTCAGCTGTAGGCTGAGTGGGAGGAGGCAGGCACTTTCCTCGGAGGCCCAGCGAAGCATCTGGCCCCGCCCCACGGGCAGCTGGCCCCGCTCCTGGGTGCAGGGCACGTGTGCTGCCCCAGGCACCCTTTTCAGCTTGCTCCGCCGCTGTCTTCAGGTGAGCTTTCTTCAGTCCATCTTTCTGGAAGTTGACTGGAACGGTTTATGGCAGTGATGGCTAACCTTGACACCCCAGATGTTTTGGAACTACAACTCCCATCATCCCTAGCTAACAGGATCATTGGTCAGGGATGATGGGAGTTGTAGTCCCAAAACATCTGGAGTGTCAAGGTTAGCCATCACTGGTTTATAATAATAATAATAATAATAATAATAATAATAATAATAATATAATAATAAATTTTTATTTATACCCCGCCCTCCCCAGCTGAAACCAGGCTCAGGGCGGCTAACACCAGTAAAAATTACAACAAAGTATAAAATGGCATATCAGGTTATGGCATGGGAGTAATGTTTAAACAAGGCAGGATTATGAAACACATACCTTACCATAATAGAGTCAAACCTTGGCTCCCGAATGCCGAAAACCCGGAATAAATGCTCCGGTTTTCAAACGTTTTTCGGAAGCCAGACGTCTGACGCAGCTTCCGCTTGAGTGCAAGAGGCTCTTGCAGCCAACTGGAAGCCGCGCTTCAGTTGTCGAACATTTCGGAAGCCGAACGGCTTCCGGAACGGATTACATTCGACAAGGGAGGTTTGACTGTAATGGAAAGGGATTGCCACGAGTCAGTGGCCATATTCATTTGTGGGCCAAGGGGTTGGTGGTTCCTCCTTGCTTACAAAGTCAGAGCAGAAAGGTATGAACTCTCCCTTTTTTCCTTTGGCCCCAGAGGACTCTCGGCTTCTTCGTTAGCTTTTCCAGTCATGCAATATCCCACACTTTCATGTTCCAAGTGGCAAGACTGGCCCCGTCTAAGTTTTCCCAAAACCGTGGTGGTCATTCTAGCTACTAGGTGCAGGTGCCCTTTCAAGTCTTGTGGGGCAAATTCTGGCTCCCCTCAAACATAGACAAAAGTGCTAATTCAGAAGTTAGGATAATGTGGCAATTTAAGATCTTTGTAGCTTTATCTGAACACCATTGCACGAAATTACTGCCAAAGGTGGAGGTGTGGCCCAATTTCTCCAGAGCCTTGGGGATGCAGGTGAATATCTGTACGAGAGTCTTCTAGGAGCCAGGCACCATGTGCGAATCAAGCCCCCTCCTCAGGTGACAGACAACTGATCCCTCCAGCCCCCGAGCCAGAGCTGTCGTGTGGGGCTTTGGCCTGTTAATGGGGGGTGGGACACATGTGTGTGTGTTGAGTTGTGGGGGTACAGGGCTGGCTCCTTTCTCTGGCACACAGAGGGCTGGGGTCTGCCCTTCCCACACTGAAGGAGGTCCTTTATCAGGTTAGCTGGACCCATGCTCTGTACAATCTGGGGGCTGCCCCAGTGTTATTTTTATACGCTGGATAATTTGAACTTAAAACAAACTGTTGTTGGTGAGGGGGAGGCTCTCTGTGCCTTTTTGTGGGCGGATGTCTGTTGCTCCAGGTGTGTTGGGGGGGCAAGAGTAGGTAGAGCCCCCTCTTCCTTGGCCATTCCTGGTGCTTGCCCAGCCTTTTGGATCTGAGCCCCAGTGTAGTTCTCTCAATGAGGGGAGGGATCTGGTCAACATCCTGCCCCCCTGCCCAGTGACCCTCTGTTTCCATGGCAGTGGGGTGCCTGCCTCTCAGTCTGTTGAGGGACTCCCTGCCTTCTCCCAGGGTTTTTTGTGGGGGGCAATGGCGACGGATGGTGGTGGTGTCAGTATTCCCTCTGGGATGCTAACATTCAAACACTATGCTGGCCTTGAAGTTGATTTTTCTGACAAGTTTAACAATAGAAAGGTTTGTTTATTGGTTTTCTGCAATTGCCCCATTAAACAGTTCTCTGGAGCAGGAACAGAGCATTTAAAATACGTAAAAGGCCACCAAAAAGCCCCTAGCAAGCGCAGAGAATAAACCCTTAGCAGTCGCCTTATCAAAAGCTGTCACCACCTGCAGCAAATGTTCTCTTTAGCGAGTGGGGGGGGGGGTAACAGCAGCACCCCTCCCCCACAACCCCTGCCCTGAGGGGGCATTAGTGCCCCTCCCTGTGGAAAAGACGGGGGGGGCAGTGTTGGTGGAGGGAAGGGGAGTTGTCTTGTAGCTGGTCCTACGCACGAGTAGCAGAAGCAGGCCCAGATCCTGGTTCCTTTTTATCTGACACGTACATAGACGTTCGTGCCAACCCTGCAAGGAGAGAGAGAGAGAACTTTCAGAGAAGCCATTCCTTTGGCACTTTCTTGGGTCCCTCTAAGTCAGGGGGGCTCCTGGACGACTCTGGCATGATTTCACTTTCATGGGTTGGGGCTCTTTGCAGACAGGGAGCTGATGGAGGCTGGAGGCTGGGCTGGGGCCTAGGGCCACCTTCGTGGGGGCAGAGGGGACAGACTGGTCCCCGAGATCTGCTTTTGAACTGATATGGAAATGGGGGGGGGGCAACCATCGGGAGCAGCAGCGAAAAGTTGCTTCTTATTACTAGGAAGGGAACTGATGCTCAGCCTCAGCCCCGACGGCGCTCCTTCGCCCTTGAGGTCCTCGCCTGCCTGTTTTAATGGATGGCGGACGCCCTCCCCAGTCGGGCCGTCGGGGCGGCTTACCGGGTCGCCTTCCAGTTGTCTGCGTGTGTCGCCACCTCCTCCCGCAGCAGCCACTTCGCCTCCAAGAACTCTTCGCCGTTTTCATTCAAGAAGCACTGCCCCACGAAGACGGTGGTGGAGTCTACGGGGGCGGGGGGGGGCAGAGAGAGGGAGGTCGGTGGGCTGGCGCCGAGCCGAGGCCGTCCAGCCTCTCCTGCGAGGGCCTTCAGGGGCGGCAGAGCGGGGAAAGAGGTGCTGTCCCTCGGCTGGCCAGCCCAAGTCGGTCCCCCGACGCCACCGCATGAACAAGAGGGCCCCTGGCGGCTGGGAACCCTTCGCTTCTCCGTCCATGGAACTGCTCAGACCCCCCTCTCCCCTCCTGCCTACCGTAGAAGGACCAGTTGACGGAGAAGCCGAAGGTGGGCTGGGCGCGCGGGGGGTTGGGGTGCTGCGTGCCGTGCAGGGGCGACTCCCGGATGGTGGCGTCGGTGGCAGCCGAGACGGCGGCCAGGTAGTAGCCCGAGAACTGGCCGGCCGCGTTAACGGGCCCGATGAGCATCCGGGAGCCCAGATCGTTCTCCCACATCCCCTGCAGGTTGCACTGCGGGGCCAGAGGAGAGAGAAGCGGGTCAGAGAAGGGACCCCAAAGCGTCATCAAGTCCTACCCCGAAGACTACTCCCCCCAGATCAGAGAGAGACCCCTCGAGCCCAGACAAATGGGCGCGGCGGAGATCCAAAGGGGTACTTTGCGCCCAGTGGTGATTGCGCCTGCTCGCCACTTTTCGATCCCATCCGGAGCAGCCTCTTGCAAAGCGCCTGCGGCAGCTGCTGCAGGTCAGAAATTAAGACCCCGGGAAACAAGGAGGGGAAGCCAGCAGCAGCAGTGGCTTCCAAGGCCCCCCAGAGAAACACACAGCCCGCTCCCCGTGCGCCTCGATAGCTCCGCTCCCTTCGCGCTTTGACCGGGATTTCTCTGTATCTCCACCGGTGAGGCGCTGCTGCCTTTCCCTGTCGCAGACGGGTGGGCGAGACGGAGACCACGCGAAGCCCCTCCGCCCCGATGCGGGGGTCCCCTCCGAAGGCAGCCGGCACCGCTTGCCCGCCCGCTTGCCTTCCCTCGGCCTGGCCCTACCTTGGCCTGGGGAGGGGGCTGGCTTTCAGTGGGCGAGAGGGAGAGAAAGGCGCCCAGGAGCGCCAATTGTGCCACGAGGCCGAGAGAGACCGTGCGCTGCGCCATCCTCGATGCCGGGAGGGAATGTCCCCGTCGAGCCGGCGGCCGTCCTCTTATAGCGCCCGGGCGGGCGGGCAATTGCGCAAGCCGGGTGGGCGCGGCGCGGAGATCGGTGCCAAGAGGGGCGGAGAGGGGCTGGCAGAGGCATCTCGGGCATCTCCCCACCTCGGCCAGGCAAGATCACCTGCAAAGGCGCCCTTTTCTATTTATTTGCGCTCACACACACACACGTAATTCCTTCCAGTAGCACCTTAGAGACCAACTAAGTTTGTTCTTGGTATGAGCTTTCCTGTATCTAAAGAAGTGTGCATGCACACGAAAGGAATTTTGTTATTTTGTTTCAACTACGGCAGACCAACACGGCTACCTACCTGTAACACTCTCTCTCTCTCTCTCTCTCTCTCTCTCTCTCTCTCTCTCTCTCTCTCTCTCTCTCTCTCTCAAATCGTTCAAGTTGGATGTTTGTTAACGATCGCCTTTCTCCCTAACTGCTTGATCGATTCCGTTCAAATTTGAACACAATGTTCCATGCCCATATGGGAGTGATCATATGTACTTACATTGCCCAAATACCACACTTTTCTCAGGTAAAAATGTGATTTTCTGCAAAAAAAATATAGCGCCCTCCAGTGGACGTTAAACAGCACAGCACAACACACCTGTTTCTGACCCCTACTCCTCCTTTCCCGACGTCACTACCACGATTGTCATACTGTATCTTACTTTTGCATTTCACCAAAACAGCCACAGCAAGGCGTGGCCGGGTCAGAAGAAGAAGAAGAAGAAGAGTTTGGATTTGATGTCCCGCTTTATCACTACCCGAAGGAGTCTCAAAGCGGCTCACATTCTCCTTTCCCTTCCTCCCCCACAACAAACACTCTGTGAGGTGAGTGGGGCTGAGAGACTTCAGAGAAGTGGGACTAGCCCAGCAGCTGCATGTGGAGGAGTGGAGACGCGAACCCGGTTCACCAGATTACGAGTCTACCGCTCTTAACCACTACACCACACTGGCTCACTGGGTCAGCTAGTGTGTGTGTGTGTGTGTGTGTGTGTGTGTGTGTGTGTGTGTACACACACACACACACACACATACACACACGCATACATACATACATACATACACATAGTTGTAATCCAAAGTGGTTGTAATCCAAAGCGGTTGCAAACCAAGGTACCACTGTACTGCTGTACCATAGAAATATATCACAGCAGTTTACTACAATATAAAACCATACAGTAAAATCATAAAAAATATTAAAACAACTTTTAAAAAATAGAAACAATATTCAGTTGACCATTGTGGGGGTTGTATTCTTAACTGACTGCCTAGGCCTGGCGGAATAGAAGAGGTTTCAGTGGGCATTTAAAATTTGGCACAGAAGGCACCTGCGGAATCTCCAGTGGCAGAGAGTTCCATAGGACTTGGTAGATGAAACTAAAGGCTCAATTTTTTTATTTTTTTTACTGTAGTCAACTGAGCCTTACTAACTCGTAGAATGACCCGTGACGCTACGGCAGAAGATCTGAGTGGCTGATTTGGGACAGAGGGACCTCAGACATTTCAGGGGAGAGGAAGCACCTCAGCCCCAAAAAGGAGTCTGCAGAGCTGGAAAAGGCTCAGCCAATGGCAACCAACATTATCGGGGCTGGGGGAGGAGGAAAGGGTTGCAACGTTTGGGGCTTCTTGGCTTAGATGAAGCATCTCAATGCCTCATTTGGGGCAGGGGCAGTCTGCAGCGCAAAGTTACGGGATCAGAGAATCACAGAGCTGTCGAGTCAGTTTCAGCTGAGGCCTCCTGGTGCCCACCTAGTAGCTCAGCCAGTCCATTCCCACTGTGCCCTGACATTTGCCTCTTTGCTCTTCATCTCATCACCAAGCCAGAAATGTGGCTGTGAGCACAATCTGCATGTCTGAGCTCTATTGCTGACACTGTCTTTGTAACTGAATTGCCATATTAAGGCTGCCTAAACACAGGATGCGGGTGCACTGTGGGTTAAACCACAGAGCCTAGGGCTTGCCGATCAGAAGGTCGGCAGTTCGAATCCCCACGACGGGGTAAGCTCCTGTTGCTTGGTCCCTGCTCCTGCCAACCTAGCAGTTCGAAAGCACGTCAAAGTGCAAGTAGATAAATAGGGACCGCTCCGGCAGGAAGGTAAACAGCGTTTCCGTGCTCTGGTTCGCCAGAAGCGGCTTAGTCATGCTGGCCACATGACCCGAAAGCTGTACGCTGGCTCCCTCGGCCAATAATGCAAGATGAGCGCCACAACCCCAGAGTCGGTCATGACTGGACCTAATGGTCAGGGGTCCCTTTACCTTTAAACACAGCTGCGGTTTCTGTTACTCTTCAATAAGTGTTCTGAGTGAATTACTGTTGTTTTTACCTTTTACACATCTGTTGTGTGATTGTTGTTTTAAGGTGGAGAAAAATGGGAAAATGCCAGGAGAATCCAGTCTGCCTTAAAGCATCCTGGATTACTTAAACAAAAAGGCTAAACCAGCCTATCTAAGCTTCCCTTTTAAGCTGCAAAGGGATGGGCGCTCTGTTGAACTCACAAACATGAGGAAGGAAGGATAGATAATATCTCATACCGGTAAATATATCCTCTCCTAGCATCTATACATGTCCCTACAATAAATACACATGATGGGCATACATAGGTACATAAACTATATTCTGAAATGGTGCAAGAGAGCAATCCTGAGACTCTTTTGATGACCCCAAAAATTTCTCTTAGATGACCCCAAATATTTCTCTGCAGTAGAAGGAAGTATGGGGGGGTACCTTTCCAAATAGTTATTTTTCACTTGTAAATCCTGTAAACAAATAAACTGCTTGGAATGAGGGGACTTGCCCCTCTGCAAAAACCAGTCTGGCAAGTTAAGGCATCTTCTTTTAGCAATGGGTGCAGATTTGTGGGCAAGAGTCAGGAACTAAGGTATATAGCATTTCCAAAGGAGGGTCCAGGGCAATCAGCATACAATTATCAGATATCTTGACAGACAGGAGACAAGCCACACTCTCTGTGTGTGATCCTTTTTGGGTGGTCCTTTGCTAAGGGGCTATGCAATTTCGAAAGCCTTTAAAAGTCCCCGCATACCTGTGTTGGAACTATGATGCAACGGGGGGAAAAGATCTTCCTTGCTTTCACTAGCTCCTGCCTCCATTCAATTTTCTCTGACCAACAACAAATTTAGGGGGACACTGAATCCCTTGAGGCAGAGGGCCTTCTTAGTGGCACCCGCCTTGTGGAACGCCCACCCATCAGATGTCAAAGAATTAAACAACCATTTGACTTTTAGAAGACATCTGAAGGCAGCCTTGTTTAGGGAGGTTTTTAATGTTTGATCTTCTATCATGTTTTTAATATTCTGTTGGGAGACACCCAGAGTGGATGTAGAAACCCTGCCAGATGGGTGGGGTATAAATAATAAATTATTATTATTATTATTTTTATTATTATTATTATTATTGGAGAGCTGGGCTGTAAAAGACAACCCCCCCCCCATTTCCCTATAACTCTCTGTTGTGTATTTTCTCGAGGGGAAAAGCGAAACACTATAGATGTTCATAAAGTATATTGTCATGGTGAATTACAAGCTCCAGAGAAAAACCACAGTTCTCAGGCCTGACAATGGGGTGAGTACTGTTCAATCGACATGAAAAGGAAGGGATTGCCCCACAACATATTGTAGAGAGAAAGTTCAGATCCATTATGGCAATGACATGTTGCCTGCTCAAGGATGAAAATCTTCCCCAGTGAATGTGGGGAGACCCAGCAGCCACTGTGGTGCATCCCCAAAACTGACTGCCAACCAAGGGAGCTCCATGCACACCTTTGGAACTCTGGCATGGGAGAACACCCAACTTGTCTCACACATGTGAAGCATATCTGATAGTTAATGTACCCAAAGAAAATAGGCAAAAGCTAGACACCGGAGTACAGGAAGGAATCCTATATTCTGGAGGAAAAGGCTATAGAATTATGGGCTTAAAAGCAGGACAAGGCAGATCAGGACAGGTAGTTAACAAAGCTGTCAAAAGATCTTTCTGAGCAAACAGAGGAAGAAACACAAGACCTCATGTACTTCCCACAACTAACATGTAACAGCCCAGATCTGCATTCCACTGTCATAGCACCCTCTACAGGTGATGAGCAGGAAGAAGATGCGGAGGACCAGACTCACAGCAGGGGCACCACCAGAGACAATGAGGATGGACTGATGGCGATGCAGGGTGGGGCAGAGCAGGATTATGTCCACCAACTCATGCAGGGGTCTGGAATGCAACCCCCTGGCAAAATGAGGATGGCCTTTATTCCATTTCCTGCAATGTTTACAATGGTATCTTGAAACAAAATAAATAAATTCCTTCCCGTAGCACCTTAGAGACCAACTCAGTTTGTTCTTGGTCTGAGCTTTCGTGTGCATGCACACTTCTTCAGATACACTGAAACAGAAGTCACCAGACCCTTATATATAGTGAGAGGGTGGGGAGGGGTATTACTCATAAGTATATATAAGGATCTGGTGACTTCTGTTTCAGTGTATCTGAAGAAGTGTGCATGCACACGAAAGCTCATACCAAGAACAAACTTAGTTGGTCTCTATGGGAATAATGCAGGCCATGAAGTACAGTCTGCTCCGTCCTGTTTCCACACACCATGGGAGCATGGGGTGTGGGAACCTGGACAATGCAGATGGAGTACCATGGCAACATCGTTTGAGAGCGGCTAGGCAGAACGACTGCATGACCCCATGCCTCAAAGTCCGTGTTCTCATAACTCGCACATACCTTTCCCATGAGAACTATGACTCCCATGTCTGCATACCTCAAATGCAATAGCTATCAAAGGTTCACTCCTCAGTTTAATGTATAAACCATGATGAATACATGTCATAATACACAAGCCATGGTAAATGATGTGTCAATAAGCAAACCATGCTGAACCATGATAGATAGATGCGTGACGTAGATCAGAGCACATGCGAGCACTGATGCATCGTGCCTTTACCATTGGATACTGCCAAATGAGGCTAGATGGGCGGACAATAGTGATTGGCTATTACCTGTGATTGGCTGTTGCCTGAATGTATGCATGTTTAATTTCCTAATAAATATGTGGTGCCGGGAGAATTCAATTGCTCTCGTCCCACAACTGATTGAACTTATCAATAGTCTGTCACTTCCTTCATGAGAGCCCACCATCTTGTGACAACCCTCGCTGCTACAGGTCTCTAAGGTGCTACTGGAAGGAATTTTTTTATTTTGTTTTGACTACGGCAGACCAACATGGCTACCTACCTGTAAATCGTATCTTGATCTCCACTTCTAGGACCTTCCATTTTCTTTTTTCCAATATTTTTCCAGAGACAGTACCATAACTTTAATGGCATCATCCTCTGAATTCACGGCAGTGCTTTCTCTCTGCTAGAACTAAAGAAAGGTCAGGACTTAAGTCCTGAAGCTTCTTTCCCTCTCAACCACCAATGCCATATCCAGATAATTCTGCCAATCACCACCTGTAGTTTTATCTTCTCCTCCAAATCCTTGTATGGAGGTCATTTCTGCCTCTGAGTATTCCCCATTTCCATCTTCCTCCTCATATTTCTCTGGCTCATTTTCTTCATCCTGATCAAGCACTGATCTGACCACTTTCAATTGTTCGGCCATCAACTGCTTAACAATACCAACTGACACTGGTTGATCCGGAAGTACATTTGTCATCCTGGATACTTAAGATCATGAAAGTTAATTGCGCACAAGATGCAATTGTACTGTATACAAAAAAATAGCATTGATAAGTCTGGTAATAGAACAGTATAAGAAAAGATATCTATCATCCTGACACGTTTTGTCTTTTGTGGGAAATTAGACAGTGTTAAGATGGGATTCAGAGTGCCAGTGGATGGTGTTGAATGGCTTTGATCCTAAGCTCTACCAACTTGCCATGCTGTTAATGTTGAAGAATGGCCAAGATGGGGCATGAATGTCAAGGTCCAAGCAACTAGATTATTGTATTTTAATGTTCTTTTGGAAGTTGCCCAGAGTGGCTGGGGAGACCCAGCCAGATGGGCGGGGTATAAATAATAAATTATTATTATTATTATTATTATTATTATTATTATTATTATTATTAACTTTTGCCTCGTTCATCTTGGTTGCCACAGGACTCTACAAGCATTCCTGGGCTACAGTTGGCTTTAGCTGGAATGCCAGATTTTGATGTTGAGAACATGCATATTTCAGAAAGAGCTGTGTTTCAGCAAGAACGGCTTAACTCTGAGACTACTTTGTAATCAGTTTGCTGATAAAGAATGGGTGCAATAAAGAAATTGGTGAAAACCTAGCCTAAAGTAAAAGCCCAGTCCCTTTGGAAAAGGAACATCATTCAAATGGGGAAATTATTTATTTTTGTTCCTCTATTTTCATGACTTGTCCTAATTGTATAGCTAATTGTGCTCAATTATGACTGTCTATTGCAGATAGGTTAATCATTTCTAGGCAGTGATGTACATAGATTATTGTTTATCAGGTTTTGAAGCAGTTTTCAATTCATTAACTTGAACTATGTGTGAATGTCAATTGCTCTGGGTGCATATAATTGCCGTGTGTTTCAGCTTGGAGAGGATGGCGGGTCGGCTACTGGTAAACAGGTTTGGTGTCAAGACTAAATGACTGGCTAGAATGTCCTTGTGTTGACATGTTTCACCTGAATTATTAGTAAAGATTATTTTTCATATTTTCTGCTAAATGGCTTTAACCATTTCCCTGAATGGGATGAAGTTGGCAAGTAGCAGACGCAATTGTTAAAGCTTCTTAGCAGGCCAGTATTAAAGCTAAGTGGGTTTCAGTCAATTTGTGTAATTTGTGTGCATGTGTGCGTGGGGTTCATGAGGTCAGGACTCTGAAAGAATAGAAGAAAAAGTGACTTAAACAATTGCCCTTGTTCTCAGATCTGTCTGTCCTAATGACCAGAACATGGACACAAACTACCAGTACTGATTATGCTTTTCTCTGGCTCTCCTGTTGATTTAACTAAACAGCTATCTGGGTTAAAGATTAATCAGTATTAAAATGTATTTCTATTAAAATCTCCAGGCATGCCTGCTTTCTTCTCTAAAAGAAGCCTTCTTTAGGACAGTGTTTCTCAACCTTTTCGGGGCAACGGCACACCTGTCTCATGAAAAAAATCTCGCGGCACACCACCACCAGAAAATGTCAAAAAACGGGGAAAGGGGAAGGATATATGTACCTCGATTCCCCTGCTTTGGGGGGTGGGGTTTCTGCGTGCCTCGGTGGGAGGGAGGGGAAGGATTCAGGTGGGCGAAAACGGAGCAGGAGATCGGCGATCGCGGCGGGTCAGGCGCCCGTTCCCTCTCCGCCTCCCGCGCTCAGGGCACCGCCGGTCGCCCCGCCCGTGCTCACCGGAAGCAGCGCGCCCGGAGGGGGAAAGAAGCCGGATCGGAAGTGGGCGCCTCTCTAGCCTCTACCCGAGGCTCTATGATCCCGCGCCCTTGTCCGGCTCGTCCGGCTCTATGATCCCGCGCCCTCGTCCTGCCGGAGCCGCCTGTGTGCGCAGCCCAATGCGCCGGGAGTTTTCCCGCGGCACAGCAGCCGGTTGAAAAACGCTGCTTTAGGATATATTAGACAGGAAGGTGTGCCATACTTGGTCGTAACCCAAAATACTCTGGGAAGGTATTAGTTTTGTTCATGCTTTTCTGAAGAGGAAGAGAAGCTGAGTCTGGAGAATGGTCCTGGTCAAAGTGGAGGCTGAGCTGCATCTCCGAGTATATCTGTGTACAAGGAACCTCATTGTCAGTGGCCCAGAGATGAAGCACTAGCACCAGTTAAAGGACCTCGGAGGTCAAGGATGTGGAAGAGTTTCTGGACCCTGCGGTCACCATCTGAGGCCCTTCTTCGTGTGCCTCCTCCGTGAGAGGTCCAGAGGGTGGCCACATGGGAATGGGCCTTTTCTGTGGTGGCTTCTGGTTTGTGGAATGCTCTCCCCAGGGTGGCTTGCCTGATACCTAATGACATATCTTAGGCGCCAGGTGTAAACATTTCTCTATAACCAGATCTTTTGCTGATTGAATGTTCTATAGCCTTTTAAAGGATCATCAAATGAAGGAGGGTATAATAATAATAATAATAATAATAATAATAATAATAATAATGTCATCTCTGTGACATTATATACCTGCATATATCTTGGTATACCTGGAGCATCTCTACCCCCATTGTTCTGTCTGGACACCGAGGTCCAGCGCCAAGGGCCTTCTGGAATAAGGTTACCAGAGTTTTTTCAATGAGTCTGGGGACACTTTTCAACTTCAGTCGGAATGATAGGATTTTGTCAGGGGACTGATTTGTAAATCCAGGGACTGTCCCCGAGAAACGGGGACGTCTGGTAACCTTACTCTGGCAGTTCCCTCCTTGTGAGAAGTGAGGCTACAGAGAACCAGGCAGAGGGCCTTCTCGGTGGTGGTGCCCGCCCTGTGGAACGCCCTCCCAGCAGAGGTTAAAGTGATAAACAACTATCTGACTTCTGAAAGCAGCCCTGTTTAGGGAAGTTTTTAATCTGTTGGGAGCTGCCCAGAGTGGCTGGGGAAACCCAGCCGGATGGGAGGGGTATAAATGATGATGGTGATGATGTTCTAGGCCTGAAAATGCCAAGAGCAGCTTGCTTGGACTCTGTTCCCTGAGAGTGTCTACACCCCAGATGTTAGGGAGTCATTCATCCATAAACAGGGAGAAGATTCCAGAACAGTTGTATATAAGTGGGAGTGGCACTCTGAGCATGCAGAGCTTCAGCTGGAAGTGCTGATAAAAGGAGAACTTTCATTTTCACTTTTTGCAGACGACTGACCAACAAATGCTATCTGCAAACTGCTGCGTCGTGACTGTCTATAGACAGAGGCGTAGGAAGCCTCTTGGGCACCCGGGGTGGCGTTGCCGCGCGGAGGCACCCCCTGGGGGCAGGGCATCCTGACGCATGTGTCGTGACATCACGATGCATGCGTCAGGACGGACTGCGCATGCCCGGAAATCCCGGGCATGCGCAGTGCATCCCCCCTGGCGCTGCAGCTCCCGCAGCGACCCGCCAGCGCTCGCTTTAGGCTCCCAGCTCAACTTGTGTAGCCGATTGCGGGGGTGGGCCCGGCCCCGAGAGTGTCACCCCCCCAGGGGAAAGCGGGCGGGGTGCCAGCTGGCTGAGAGAGGGGGCTGACTCCACCCCTGCGATCGGGCGACGCAAGCCGAGCCCAAAACTTTGCTCTGTGCGCGACGGCGGCTGGCTTGCTTTATCGGTCGCTCTCTCAGCCAGCCGGCACCCCGCCCACTTTCCCCGGGGGGGGTGACACTCTCTGTCACCACCACCCCGGGGAAAGCGGGCGGAGCGCCGGCTGGCTGAGAGAGCGACCGATAAAGCAAGCCAGCCGCCGTCGCGCACAGAGCAAGGTTTTGGCTCCTGGCTCAGCTTGCGTTGCCAATCGCGGGGGTGGGGCCCCGAGAGTGTCACCCCCCAGGGCGGAACCCGGGGCGGCCCGTCGCCCCCCTCTCCTTGCTCCGCCCCTGTCTATAGACTGTGTCTGCCTGCGTCTCACTGATAAAAAGAAAGAGGGACTGAAACTGACGTATGCCGCTACAGTTATTGCTATAATGATTCTAAATAGTGCTACTGTGATGTGTTTATGACCGGCCAAGCAATAAATTACTTGACTGAGTTTTACGGCACCTGTGTGGTTTTCATTCCCAAGTGTCACCACTGCTTCCAGAAACGCTGCTAAATGGACGAAAGCATCTACAGTGGTACCTTGGTTCACAAACTTATTCCATTCTGCTCAGAACTGGGGCCAGGACTGGCGGGGCAAGAAGGGTGAACAGGATGGGAGGAGGAGCGGGAGGTGAAGGAAGCTTGAGGCCTGTGCCTGATGCTTCTGAATCACAGTTGCTGGAACTGGCAGGAAGGCAGAGGGCTCCAGTGCCCAGATCCTGCTCGTGGGCTTCCCAGAAGAGGCGTCAGGTGGGCCACCTTGAGACAGAGGCTGAACGAGAAGGTCCTCTTTGGCCTCATCGGGCAGGATCGCCTTTTGTTCTCATGGCTCGGGGCTACTTCCAAGGTGGGGCACGGCAAGCGGGCAGAGGTTCTGCAATGATGTCCAGCATCCCTTCCGGACAGAGGTTCTTCTGAAGTCCACCCTGTGCCGCATTCCCCGCCCCCAGATTCTCCCCTCCAAATCCCGCTCTTCCAGACGCCTCGCCCCGGCAGGGGCGTACCCAGGATCAAAACTGGGGGGGGGGGGGGCAAGCCATGGTCGTTCAGGTTTGATTTGAATGGACGCTGATCATTTTTGCTTCTAGGGCTGCCTTCTAGGGGGGGGCAGCTGCCCCCTCTGCCCCCCCCGGTACGCCCATGCCCCCGCCCCTTAGGGAAGGCACGCCGGGTGAGCGAGAGCACGGAGCCGGCCTTGGCGGGAAGGAAAGAGAAGTGAAAGGGGAAAATCCTGCGTAAACAACTCGCGAACTTTCGGTTTTGCGGGGAAAAGGCAAATCAGCTGGTTTCTGAGAAAGCACCGGGAAGTGGGAGGGGGGCGCAGCCGGAGACTATATGAGGGCGGCAGAGGCTCGCCGGGCTCCGAGCCCTTCGGCAGCAAGATGTGGAGCAAAGTGGTCCGCGCGCCCGCCCTGGCGCTGCTCTTGGCAGCCGGCGCGACGGCCGGCGTCGCCTGCTCCCGCTCGGATTCGCCGGTCCTGCCCGTCGTCGAGGCGGCGGAGAAGCGGTTGAAGGTGAGGCCGGGCGGGGCGGGGCGTCTACCGCCGCAAGGTAGACTCCCTGGGAGGGGAGAGCTGTGGACGGGGAGGCGGATAAGGCGCTTTTGCGCCGCCTCCCACCTTCCTTCCCCCTGCAAAACAGGCAGCAGCAGCAGCACACACTGCCCGCTTGCTGGGCCGGGCCGAAAAGCAGAAGGGGGCGCAGCCGTCGGGCCACCTCGCTCGGAAAGGGCTACTAGCCGGGAGGACTGTACGCTCCGCCCGCTCCGGGAGGCGGCAGGTGTCTCTTAGTTCCCGTTGCTGGGCACTGCTCGGGTGCCCTTGCGGGAGAAAGAAGAGCCTGGGTTGGGGGCCCATTGGTCTCCCCCTGCTGCGGGGGGGGGGAGAGGAACTGGCCACCCTCTGCCTCTCGGGGGCTCCGGACGGGTCCTTTGGCAGGGAGGCCGCAGGACGTCGCGGCGGGAGCCCCCTCCAAGCACCGGGCAGGCGTCGGCCCGGGAGGGGAGCCCAGAGGCAGGGAACCAGGAACGTGTCGGGTCCTCTTAAAGGCCCTCAAGACCGTGGCGGCCCTCTTCGCCCCCTCTTTTGGGGAGGAAGGGGGCGGGCCGGGGTGGAGTGGGGCGCTGCCTCGACGCCGCCGGGCAGGGCGGGTTCTGCGGCCCCGAAGGCGGAGCCAGCAGCGCTCGGATGCCCCCTCCTTGAGCGCCTGGACGGGGCTGTCCCTTCTGGGACGAGAAAGCGAGCCCTGGCCCCCGCCGGGCTGCCCCGAGAGCGACGGAGCGGGGTCCCAGGCGGCGAGGCGCGCCCGCTTCGCCGCAGCCACGAAAGTTTCCACCCATCCCGCTTCGGATTTAGCGCTAGGAGCAGTTTCGGACGCGGAACCCTCACCCACCCCGTCGGGGCCGCTTCGTTTCTTGGGCCAGGGCCCCTGACTGCGCGCGACCGTCTAGTCCACCATCCCGGGAGGAAAGTCTGGGGAGTTCCGGGAAGTCTCCCCCCTGCTGACCCTCCTCTTTCCCCCCCCTTAGCCCCGGAGCTCCCTGGCCGGCACGTGGGTCAACGAGCTGGGCTCCAAGATGATCCTCAACCCTCCCGACGACTCCGGCCAGTTCACGGGCTCCTACCTGACGGCCGTCTCCACCGCCCAGAAGCCCATCAAGGTGTCTCCCCTCGTGGGCGCCCAGCACGACCCGAAGGGGGCCGAGGAGGAGTATACCTTTGGCTTCCTCGTCAACTGGTCCTTTTCAGGTAGGGACCCCTCCCCGCTTTCCAGGGGGGGCTGGGGCCGCTGAGAGGTAGGACGGGGGTGGGGGGGGCATCTTCAACAGCTCCATGGTAGATCAGGGGGTTTCCTTTATTTCACAGGCTGATAATTTAGAGCCTGCCCTTGTTTGCATCACTCAGGCATCTTGTTATGTTTTCATTACTGCGCTGCATAAATTAAGTCCTTAATGTTGTACTTTGCCCAGAGATCTTTGGATAAAGGGCTGTATATAAACTGAATAAATGATTACAGCAATAATAATTTCTGGAACAGAGGAAGCTGACTTTATTGTGCTGAACCCACTGAAATCCTGTTTACATGCCAATAAAAGTTTGAGAAGTAGAATTAGAGTCAGGCCACTGGTCCATCTAGCTCAGTATTGTCCACACTGACTGGCAGCAATGCCTCTCCAGGGTTCTAGAGTCTGCCCCATCCCTACCTGGAGATGCTGCTGGGGGTTGAGTCTGGGACCTTCTACATGCCAAGCAGGTGGCCTCTGCTGAGCCACAGTCCTTTGTCATGGTGGAAAGGTGGACTGCAAATCCAGGGGGTGACGGTGTGAGGACTTTCGCTTCGGCACTTTTGCCATTGTTGTTATTCTGATTTATGACCTGCCCTTCGCCCTTAAGATCCCAAGGTGGGTCACAACAATTTAAGCGAACATATTTTTAAAAGTATAAAACTTGTTAATTGATGGGTCATGTTTTGGATCTGATTATTCCACAGGAGCTGCTGAGCTCATCTCTGCAGGATGGGATTTCTGTGGGACTTGGGGTTGCAAGGCCTTTGCTTCAGTCAAGCAGGGAGCCCAAAGGGCCTGGGGGGAGCTGGACCTCCCCAAGGCAACTCTGCCTGGCCTCCCTGCTCCCAGGCCATCACTCCCCTCCCACAGCAAAAGGTTTGCAAATGTTTGGGCAGGGAAGAGAACCTCTGACCTGCAGCTTCGCCCCTCTCTGTCCCCCCCAGACTCCATCGCTGCATTTGCAGGGCAGCGCTTTGTGGATGCCGAAGGGAAGGAGACCCTGGAGACAACCTGGCTTCTGCGGCAGAAGGCGGAATCCCATGGCGAGGACTGGGAGGCCACTCGGTAAGTGGAAAGAAGCAGCTCTTGACGTGGGCCTTCTCTGGGGCTCTCCCACCTGCCACCAACCCACAGCCGTCATGCGCCTGGGTTCCTTTCAGGTGCATTTTCACAACACCTGACTCAGTCCCCCCCCCTCTGCCACCCCTCCAGGGGATAAGATTTCTCCCTGGCCAAGCAAGGACAGTAAGAACCAGCATAGGTGCAAAAACTCCTGCTGTGTGGCTGTTCCATGTGGAGGTGTCACGCTTCCATCAGGCTCTGTGGTGCTTGCAGGAGGGCGATGCTGCCCTGGCGCTTCCTTGGGGGACATCATTTTATGTCTGTGGGCAGCCAGAGGAAGCCCTCCCCCCGGCCACCATGTGAGGGCTTTGGAAAATGCCCCTGGGATCTTACTTCCACATGTGGTGGACCTGTACAATTATTGGGAAGTTCTGGGATAACATATACAATGAAATGAAGAAAATGTTTAGAATCACATTCAGAAAAAAACCGGAAATTTTTTTGTTGGGGATTCTGCCATTAGAGATAAAAAAGGAGATAAAAACACTATTTATGTATGCTATCACGGCAGCTAGAATACTTGTGGCTAGGAACTGGAAGAACGAAACAATACCAACAACAATGGACTGGCAGACACTTATGCTAGAATATTTACAGCTAGCGAAAATGTCGGGAAGAGTCAGAGGAGAAACGAAACAGAAAGTTAATGGAGAATGGAGACTATTTAAAGACTATCTAAATATGTATTATAATAACAAGACCATACTAGCAGAACTAGAGTGATACTTGTAAACCTTAAAAGCAACAAATATATCGGAGTACAAACGGAAATTATAGAGAAATAAAACTGCTGAAAGATAATGTTAATATACAATGTATAATGGGAAAGATCGGAAGACTTGTATGTTGGAATTTGGTTATGTGAAATAAGGCGTTTATTATCAAGTGGAATGTAAGGAATATGTTTATGAAAGCCTATTGGGGTATAGCAGGGAATTTGCTTAGGTATGTTTATTTGTTCGTTTGTTTATTTAGTTTGTTTGCTTGTTTGCCTGTTTTTGGTTTTTGTGTTTGTTTTGTTTTCTCATCATTTGAAATGCTGAGGTTGTGGAATTTTAAATGTGTAAACGTGTAACATAAACTAATAAAAAAAGAGGAAAATGCCCCTGGGGCAGGTGACAACCACAAGGACCAAGAGGGGGTTTCATGGTGGCAATGCACAACACTCGCCCTATTCAGAGCAGGGCAAGCCCAAGGAAGAGCCTCACCCTTCCTCACTCTGTTTCCTTGCAGGGTTGGCAGGAACGTCTTCACACGGGCAGCGTAACAGGATCCGAGACTCGCTTGCTGCTGCTGCTGCTTCCCTTTCCCTTCTGGATTAAACAATTTATAGAAATGGCTTCTTCTACAAACATACATTCTGGCTGTGACAGGCCCCCAGCCTCCCTCCCCAGCAAGTGAAGAAAGAGTGCCTGGAAAAAGCAAGCTGCACCATGAGATAGCGGTCTTCCAATACCTGTCCCATGGAAGATGGAGCGAGCTTCTTTTCTGCTGCTCTGGAGGCTGCGACCGGAACGGATGAGCTCAAGTTACAAGGAAGGAGATTCCAACTAAACATGAGTCAGACCCAAACCAGTTTAGAGAATCAGAAGGAATGTAACTGTAAAGATAAATAGAGATGAAAAGTACAAATATGAAGGCAACATCTTTCTAGAAATTGTATGTATAGAATATTTAAATTATGGTTTGTACTCCTTAAATGATTGTAAAACCAATAGTTTTTTCTTTTCTTTTAATCTATGCATATTTTATTCTGCATTTTGATTTACATTTTTGGGCTGTTGTTGCTGATTGTCTTTATTTGCAATTAATAAAGCATTTTTTTAAAAAATAAAAAAATAAACATCAGGAAGAATTTTTTGACAGCAAGAGACAGTGGAAGAGACTCTGCTGAGAGGTGGTAGACTCTGCTTTGGAGGTTGGGTGGCTTTTGTTGACATTTGTGGGGGTTTGGACTAGATGACTCTTCCAAATTTACTGTTATCCTATATAATAAAGAGCCTGTGTCCGTCCGTACCGCTTTCCGTGTGTCAGAGGAATTCGCAAGTGCGCGTGCGTTCCAGTGACACAGGGATTGGAGGACGCAGACCAATAGGAGCGGGGGCAGCGGCGCAACACGCCGCTTCCCGCAGCCTCCTGCTGTCGGCCATCTTCAGCGGACCTTTCCGCTGCCTCCGCCGATGGCTCCGGCTTCCTCTTTGCTTGCCACACTGCCGCCCATCTGCAGCAGACAAAGCCGCTGCCCCCAGCCTCCTCCTGCCGCCCTTCCGTTCGTTCCCGGCAGGTGGGCGATGCCCGCGCCTCGGGCTGGCTGAGAGCAGGGCGGCGGAGGGAGCCTTCTTCGCCTGAGGGGGCGGCGGGGAAGGAGGCAGCCATCGCGCATCCGCGCCTTCCCCCGAGCTCCTCCAGACGGGGACCCGGCGAAGGGGGACCCGCGCGCGCGCTGCAACCGCCCCTCCTGGCCGCCTGCAAGCCCACCTGCCCGGAGAAGCGCGGGGACCCGGACGAGCGGAGACGAGGCGTCGGAGTCCTTCGTGGCGCAGCTTTTCCTGCCGCTTCCTCTTCCGGCCTGGGGCCTCTCCCTGCGCCTCCAAGGCCAGAGCAAGTGGAGGCTCCCCAAGACGGGCGCCGAGGGCAGGAGAGGTGCCCTGGGCAGAAGCTGCTGCGCCGCCCGGCGAGCATCTGAGGCGGCGCGCAAAAACGCCCCGCGGCTGAGCCCGTAATCTTTACGGGCTTAATTTACTAGTTCTCCAATAAAGCACCAGCAATGGAACAAGCCTGCTTGTGTTCTGGCCTGGTCTTTTCTAGGTCTGCACAGAAGTCCTGGCCCTCATGCCTTACTTCTTTTTCATTTATCCTTTTCCGACACTTCCATCCAGCCTTTCGCGTTGGCCTCCTGAGCTGGCCTGCTCTCGGTCCTCAACCTCTGCTGCCTGGCAGCTCTACTCATTCATGAGAAAACCTTTGGGAGTAAACACTGAGGAACGATCCGTACCCGCTGCCTTTTGGGACATATTCAGAGTAGAAAAGGCTCAGGAGTAAACCCTACACAAATATGGGGCCAGGTTGCCTTCTCCCCCCCCCCCATGGAGCAGAAGTCACCCCCCTCTTGGTTTTTAGGAAGGATCCTGAAGTATTTTCTGGTTCTCCCCACACCTCCGCTTTACACGCAAAACAAGAGAGGAGAACCATTTTGTGTTGTTGTCGTTTAGTCGTGTCCGCCTCTTCGTGACCCCCTGGACCAGAGCACGCCAGGCCCTCCTGTCTTCCACTGCCTCCCACAGTTTGGCCAAACTCATGTTCGTAGCTTCGAGAACACTTTGAGAACCATGTTGCAGTCCTTTATTATTTACATTTACATCAAGATTCTGGGCTAAACTCTTATCCTCCCCACCCCCCCCAGCTTCTTTCAAGGATAAAATAGATAAAAGCAAGAACAATGAAACAAACTGAAGCAAAGAGTCCATTTAAACAGGGAAAAGGAAGGAGAAGGGCTCCAGGTGACCCCCCAGTCCTATCTCCCCCCTCCCCCCAGGATGGATAGGGGGCTGATCTGCACACCCCCACAGACCCACGGCTGCTGAACTGCAGCTCCTGTTTCCAGCCCTGACCAATGGCGCTGCTGGGCTCCCTTGGGCGAAGGCAGGGGGTCTCGAGGGCCCTTTGTCCCGGAAGCTCCTCCAAGCCCGACTCCCTCAGGGGATCTCAACAGGCAGGTGACAGGGCTTCTTCCCTGGACCAAGACAGCGTCACTCAGAGGTCGGGAATGGGCCTGGAGATGGCCAGCACCCAGCTGCCCCAATGGCAGAGGAAGCCTTCCTGGCCCTCCCTCCCTCCCTCCCTCCCGCTTGTCCCAATTCCTCTCATTTGAAGGCCAGACGCTGCCTCCCCAGAACCCCCCGCCTGAGAGTCCCCTTGCCCACAGCAAGGGCGTTCAGGGATCCAGGGCAGCCGCTTCTAGGTGTCTCAGGGTCGCAGCAATAATAATAATAATAATTTATTATTTGTACCCTGCCCATCTGGCTGAGTTTCCCCAGCCACTCTGGGCATCCTTTGGGCAGATGCTGGAGTTGCTCTTCCAGGTGCCTGGATTGAACAGGGGGTCTGCTCTGTGGGTGGGGGTCACGCATGCCAAGGAGATGCATCTGGCGCAGCCTGGGGGATCTGCCTCCCTCCCACTTCTGGCTCGTTCCCCTGCACAAAGGGCCCCCCCTCCAATGCTAATCTGGGGGTGGAGGCAAGCTAAGAGACACCAAGCAAAGGCCGGGGGAGGAGGAGGCTGCTTCTCAGAAGGCTTCCACCACAGGTGACACACAAGGGGTCCACGTGCAGGAGGAGGGGTGACGAGAGCCACAGTCCAGGCCTCCACGGCTCAGTTCTGGACCCGTTTCCTGAAGCGCCCCCCCCCCATGCCCAAATGAGCTGCAGGTGGACCAGGACACCTCCCCCCCCCAGGGTCCAGGATGCAAAAGAAATGCTTCTGTCTCACCACCAGGCACAGCTTCTCTTCTCCCCCCCTGCAAAAAAAGTGGCAGGCCGGGAGCCCCCCAGTCTTTCCATGGCAGCGTCTGCCGGCCTGTCCAGCCATTCACCGGCTGCTGGCCAAGCCTCACATCTCATCCGAGTGGCGTGGCTGGATGACCACGCTGGTGGTGCGACCCACCCAGCCCTGCTCCTGGGGGTGGGCAGAGGCCGATGGGAGGGCCCTCTCCTTCCCCAGAGGCTGGTGCCCGGGGGGCAAAGGAAGCCCCTCTGCCTGCGGAGAAGCTGAGGGGTCGGAGGAGGAGTTGCTGCTGCTGCTGCCACTGCTGCTGGAGGGCGGCTGGGCCTCAGCAGGGGGGCTGCGGTGGCCCTCCAGGGACCGGTTGAGGCTCCCCGCTGCTGCGTCCTTCAGGGCGGCCGTGGGCACTGCCTTCTGTGTGGGGGTTGGGGGAAGCAGCGCAGGAACAAGGCCAGGGGCTGCTTCTGCCGGCTGGAGCTGGGCAACGCTGCTCTGGTACTCCCGCAGCCTCCGGGACAGCACTGCAAGGGCAAAGGGATCGTATAAGCAGGGGGTGAGGAGCCCCAGCCCCCCAGCCTCGACTCTGCGGTTCAGTCCTGCTGGCATCCCCATCACTCTCTCTAGCATACAATTCAACCAAGCCTCTGTTATGCTAACCACTAAACCTCCTAAGCCGGTATTCAGCTTGCGGGTGTCCCCTGGGGACACGGCTGGCTACCAAGAGAGCAAGGCATGCTGTGGGCCTGATCCAGGTCATCTTCCTTGGAGGAGTTCCCTCTTCTGAAACTAAATGCAACAATGCTGGACCTTCTTCTAAGACGTTTCCCACTCAAGAAGATTTTGAGTGTCATAGTGTGGCTGCCCCTGAGCTGCAGAACCCAGAACCTCTCTCTCTCTGTGTCCCTCTCTCTCTCAAAAAGTTGGGGTTGGCTTTTACAGCCCAGCTCCCATTCAAGGCCCACTATCAGTCAGAGAAAACAAGCTGAGATGGAACCTGGCTGATCTGGACTGCATTATCTGCTGCCACAGAGTCCCCTTGTCACCCCTTTGCTCACTCCGGAATCGAGGGTCTGCCTCTTCCCCACAGAATCCTCCTTTTCTTACATGAAGGAGCTAGACCTGTGAAATGCATGGCAAGGACTTCTGGGCTGCCTCCTGCGTGATGCCTCAAGGAAAGGCAGAACAGGGGATCTCAGGTCAACAACCCGCTGTGCCCTGGGAGATGCTCTGTTCGGGGGGGGGGGAGATTCCAGGAAAAACTTTGCCAAAGGCGCTTTTTGTTCAGATTCAGAAGGTGGGGGTCAGGGGCTGTTGAGCCATCCTGTCCATTTCCAGGCAAGGGGGCTCAGATGTCCTTTTGCAACAGCCGCCTTGGCACCCTGGGGCGACACTCACCTCCCTGGAGCTCCAGCTGCTTCTCCTGGCTTCCTCCAAAGGGGTAGTAGCTGGGCCAGAGGATCAGGCAGAAGGAGAAGACCAGGACCTATCGCAGAATCAGAGAATTGTGGCATTGGTGGGGCCCCAAAGGGTCTTCTAGTCCACCCCCAGGAGGGAGCCCAGGGCAGGGATCCCTCAGCAAGGGCTGCAAAGGCAGGCAGGCAGGCAGGCTGCCTGGGGGCAGCTCAGGAGAGCACAGCACCTGGGAGGGCTGGAAGGGGTGCGAGGAAGAGGACCAGGACCTCACACAAGTCAGGAGTCAGAGGCACCAGTGACAGACAGAAAATGCCTCTCCCCCCAGAAACAAGGCAGAGCCCCTCTGGCCAAGAAGGTGGGGACAATGGCCAGCAGGCTGGTGTGGATTGCTGGGCCAAGGGGCTGCGGGGGGCGGGGGGTCCTGCAACTCACCAGGACACAGGTGCTGGCCGTCGTGGTCTTGGTGGTCGAGTGCTGGATCAGGGCTTGCAGCTTCCGCAGTTGCTCCAGCAAGGACCTGAAGGAGAGGCAGAGCAGCCGGTCAGCCTCCAGCTGCCCCAAAGCCCCCGCTCTCCTCTGCGGCCAGGAAGGGCCCACTGCGACCAGGGGACCTGACTGAGGATGCGGTATCTGGAGGGGCGGATTTCTGCCCAGCACTATGGAGCCTTGAGACAGTCGTCCTCTCGGCCTCAATGCCCCCGCCCATGAAATGGGAGCAGGAGTGGCCCACCTCCCTCCGCAGGGCAGTCGCAGTGGGAGCAACAAGATGACAACCCCAAAGCCCTGTGTCAGCGGCAGGAGGTCAGCGAAGGAGGAACCGCCACTGGGGCTGCCCCCTTGCTCTCCGCCTTGGGCTGAAAGAAAGCCCCCCCCCATTCTCCCCAGGGCCACCCTTGGGAGGAGGTGGTGGCGACATCCCAGGGGAGCCCACCCTCTTTCCCAGGGACCCGCGAGGCAAAGGAGGGGCTCACATGTTCTGCTTTTGCAGGAGCTGCACTTTCTTCTGAAGTTCGTTGTTCTGCGCTGTGCAAACGACGACCCTGCAGGGAGGGACAGGAGAGGAAGAGGGTCGGGAGGGGCCTGGCAGCCGGGGTCTCAGATGGGGCCGTGGAGGTGCAGGAGCAGGGGGGCAGAGGAGCCCCAAGGCAGAAAGGCAGGGAAGGACACCTGGATCTGCAAAGGTGTGTCCATCCCCCCTCCCTCCCCCAGGTGTGTCCATCCCCCCTCCCTCCCTCCATGCCCAAGAGGCCACTGCCCCCTCCCCCGCTTCCACCCTGGACTCCCTCGGGAGGTGGTGGAGTCTCCTTCGTTGGAAGTTTAGAAGCCTAAGTCAGATGGCCTCCTCTCAGGGACTCTTGCACTGCGGTTTCGGCATCTTGGGGGCTGGGCTCCATGACGCCTTGGGATCCTTTCCAATGCCACCATTCTGATTCCTCACCTGCTCTCCAGGCTGTCCACATAGACCTTCTTCCGGCGGCGGCTGTCCTGGGCCGACTGCTTGTTCCGGATCTTCCGGCGAACTCTCTTCAGGACACGCTCCTCGGCCTGCAGCACACAGGGCTCTGGGGGTGAGCCAAGTTCCTCTCTGCGCGGCTCAAGGCCAGGCTGGCAGCCAGCAACCCTCGTCCACTTCACCGAGGAGCAAAGAGGATGTGGGTCCCCCCCCCCAAGAAAAACCAAGGGGCATTCACCCCGGGAAGTACAGGAGGCTGGCTGCAAAGGCACCACCCCCTGGTAGGAAAGGCACTCCTTTACTCTGGAATCAAGCACCTAGACCTCACCGTTCTTAGAAAAACAGAGAACCCATCCAGAAAGGCCCCTCACTACCGCCCCCCCATGGGAGAAGCAGGAATTGCAGTCAGGAATTGCACTCCCATTTCCCGCTTGCCTCTGCCCACCTTGCGCAGAAGCGCACCTCAGGGCAAGGGTGCGCACGCCCACGTGCAGAGTTTGTGGTACCCACCTTGGTCAGCGGCAGGTTGGAAGGGATCGAGACGCCCTCTTTCTCCAGCAGCTTCTTCTCCTCATCCGTCAGAATCAGCTGAGGGAAGTCAAACTGAAAAAGCACCAAGTTCAGAGATGGGGCTCGGTGGGGGTCTGCCAAGCTGCACCCCCAAGAGGCAGGACGAGGGAAGCCCCTGTGGGAGCCTCCCCCGAGAGCCAGGTATATTGGGGGTGGAGGGGGGCACATGGTCCTCTCGTACCTGCAGGTCCCCCCCACTTGGCTGTTGGGTCGGTTCCTCAATGGAAACGGTGACGGGGAGAGCACAGCCGCGATCGCTGCAGCAGGACTCGGACGAAGTCTCCATAATCTCCCACATCTCTGGAAGAGGAAAGGGGGCCACACAGTCAGGGGTGGAAGGGGCCGCGAGGCCAGAGGGCCCAGGCTTGCCCCGGGGGGGGGGGAGAGACACACCTCCTTCCTTGGCACACTTTGCCCCGGGAGGTGCAAGCATGTCACGGAAACTTGGCAGCGCTCGCGGCTCCCCCCCAATCCCACACGCCAGCCAAGGAGGAGGCTGCTCCTGGCCCCACATCAGCACTGCCAACGCTCCTTTGTGAATGAGGTCCCGTCACGGAAACGGTTATACGGCAGGGCATTCTCTTGCTTTTTGCATTGCATTCCCCCCATGACCTCACCGCTTGCATTTTCTGTGCGTCCATTACTGTGCACCTGCCCACTGAGGAGGGCACTCTGCGCATGCGGGGAAGTGGGGGCTAACTGGCCACTGGAAAAGGTGTGTGCAAACAACAAGCACGACCGCTGCCTCTCCCCCTTCCAAGGCATCCCATAGGGATCAGCTCTCCAGTCCATCAGACCCTGCTCAGGCCAATGGCAGCTCCCCACAAGGGGGTGGGGTGAGAGAGATGGGGGCACAGAGAGAGTGACCGGCCGTGAGTCAGACCAGGGCAGTGGGCCTCCTTGTCCAGCATCCTCCTCCTGCCCCGGGGAAGGAGGCACGTCCCAAGCAGGAGTGACAAATCAAAGATGGAACAAGCTTGTTTTCTCCTGCTCTGGAGGCTTCGGCCCAGTAGACCTGAAGGAGCGTCTCCACCCCGGACACCGGGGTCCATCTCCCGAGGGCCTTCTGGCAGTTCCCTCCCTGCGAGAAGTGAGGTTGCAGGGAACCAGGCACAGGGCCTTCTTGGTAGTGGCGCCCGCCCTGTGGAACAACCTCCCTTCAGATGTCAAAGAAATAAACAATATCTGACTTTTAGAAGACATCTGAAGGCAGCGCTGTTTAGGGAAGTTTTTAATGACTGATGTTTTAATGTATTCTTGATCTTTGTTGGAAGCTGTCCAGAGTGGCTGGGGAAACCCAGCCAGATGGGCGGGGTATAAATAATAAATTATTATTATTATTATTATTATTATTATTATTATTATTATTATTATTCCAAGGCGTTTGAGAACCAAGGTACCTCTGTACTCAGGAGATGCAGAGAGAGAGAGAAGGAGAGAGAGGGGTTCTGCACCACCATGTCAGCAAGCACAGAGGAAAGCTCAGAGCGACACCTTCCTGCCCCAAAGGCCATTGCATGGACCCCCCAGACGCACTGGGCACTCACCCAGGTCAATGGCAACATCCCCGTCACCCGCATCTGAGGAGGAGCTGACGCTCTCCAGCGCAGGGCCTTCGGGGGGGCCAGGCAGCACCGGGTGCAGGGAGTAGTTGTGGTCGGACTGGACCCTTTCGGAGCCAGAGGGGCTGCCAGTGGGGGACCCCTCCCAGCTTCTGGGGCTGCAGGAGAAGTTCTGCTCTTCAGCAAGGCTGCTGCTGCTGCTGTGAGGAGGGGAGGGATCCGGCGAGCCACTGGACTCTTCTGCAAAAGGGCTCAGGAGGCACCTCAGAAAGTCATCCACCTCCTCCTCGCCCAAGGCCTGGAGGAAAAGGAGGTTGTGAGGCAAGGATGGGGGGGGGAGCAACCCCCACCCCCCACGGCAGCTGGCGGCACTCACCTGGGGCCCTGGAAAGTCCCAGTCTTCTGGCAGGAAGCCTCCCTTGCCCAGATCAGCTGAGGGACCTCCGTCCTGGAGGAGGAAGTCCAGGAGGTCCTCATCTGCCAGAGAAGCCATTTCCTCTGGGCACAACATCTGGAGGGAGGGGGGGAGGGAGACGGAGGGTGTCAGGAGCCCCCCAGGAACCACGGGTATTGATTTATTTGAACAGGTACACCACTTGTTCAAAAAAAAACCTCAACCTCAGCTTTACAAAAGGATAAAACAAGAAAATCAAGAAAAAATTAGAAGAGCACTTTAAAAATACAGAAAGTTAAAATATTAAAACTGCTTAAAATTCACATCAACTTTCTAAGCATTTTCTGGGTAGGCTTGTCAAAACAAGAATGTTTTTAGCAGTCTCCAAAAAGGGTACAAGGCACTTGCCGGATATCAATAGGCAGGGAGTTCCAGGGTGCAGATGTTGCCACACTAAATGATTGAGTGCTGACGAATGCAGAATGGGTATCATGTAGTGCCAATTCCAGCAATGGGCAACAGCCATTGTTACATGAAAAATGTAGGTTAGCTTTCGCAGCCCAGCTCCCCATTAAGAGAGTCCCCAATGTCCATGATGGGTCAGAGGAGGAGGACTGGAAGCAGGACCCAGTCAAAGCAGGCAGATTTTCATTTTTCTGTTGCAACAGAGCCCCCCCCTTCCCACTTTACAAGGAGGTGAGGACGACCCAGCAGCTTTCCTCAACCCCTTCACCAAAACCCACTAAAAGAATCATACAAGCGTCAAAGAAAGAGAAATTTGAGAGTGTGGCTTGTCTCCTGTCTGTCAACATACCTGATAACATTTACTGATTCCCTTTTCCTGGTCAGCCTGCGCCATTATTTTGAATGAATACCTTGACTCCAGAATCAATTTTCACACATCATGCAGAGTTATCAATACTTGTAAAACCAGTTTTACAGAGAGAGGAGGCTCAGGAACAATTTCCCACTTTGTGACTGACTAAAGGTGAAACGTGGCTGCTGTATTGCTCTCTGTACTATTCCACCTCAGCTGTTACTGGTAAATTTCACCAAGTTATGTTGCAAAGTCCATTTCCACAACAGCTCCTCTTGCAGTACCTGGAGTTGCATGCAGGGTGTTTTGTGGACAAGTGCAGAGGAGCGACGCGACGCCTAGGGGCCGAGGTCCCTTCAGCCCCTCCCAATAATTTCTTTTAGGAGGTCAGGCACCCCCAAAGTTAATGGGCATTACTATGCATATGTTGTGCATGCACTGTGTCATGAGATTGATTCTGTGGGGTGGGGCATACCTGGGTGTCCCCCCCCCAATAATTTATTCCAGTTGGCACACCTGGACATGCGTATTTGCAAATGCACTCACCCCTGTACGTTTCTAATGGCACATCATTAATTTCCATAACATTGTGAGACGCAGACAGCTTAGGCACCTGAGGTTGTACCCCAGAGATCTGGAGGGTGAGCAGGAGCCTGGGGGGGAGGGGGCTTTGGGCTCCCCCCATTTTGCTTACCTGTCCTCAAGGAGCTGCTCCCAGAACTGAAGGAGCTTCGCTGCCGAGCCCCAGCAGGGCAGGTGGGGTGGGGCACAAAAAGGGTCGTCCTTCACTTCAGCTGGAGGCTTTTAATCCGAGGTCGCGTAGACACCTGTCAGGGATGCTTTTGTTGTGATCCCTGCATTGCAGGGGGTGGGCTAGATGACCCTCGGGGGTCCCTCCCAACTGCCCACTTCTATCCGCCTATGATGATTCCGCAAAGGCCAAAGGGGCCCAGCCGGGCACTCCCTTCCCAGGAGCACCAGGTTGCCCAACGGGGGTGGGCTCCGGGAGGTCATCCCTCCGGGCTTGGCTGCCCCTGGACGTGGGGTTTCGAGCCGAGGCTCGGGAACAGGAGTCCCCGCGACCTCGCGGCGGCCCCGGCCCCGATCCGCGCCTTGGCCGGGCAGTGGGGGCGGCCAGCCGCGCCCCGGCCGGAGCCCGGAGGAGGCGGAAGCAGCCGCCGCCCCTCGCGGCCGAGGCTGGGGCGCGCCGTCCGGGCCCCAGAGAGAGCGGCGGGGCGGGGCGGCGCCGGACTCCTGGGTCCCCTGGAGAGAAAAGACCGCGTGGGAAGGATCCCCGGGGCAGAGCTGCTGGGGACGGGGAGAAGGTAAGCCCCGGGACCCCGACGGGACCCCACCCACCTACCTGCGCGGCCCGCTTCGCCTCCGCTGCGTCTCCTCCGCTCTCCTTCCAACACAGCAAAAGCGACGTCACTCGAGTGCAGGAACTAGCCTAGGCCCGCCCTCCCCTCGCACTGATTGGTGAAGCGGCGGAGATGCCGGGGCCGCATTGGCCGAACCGAGTGTCGCTCGTGGCCGGGAAACCCCCTTCGGCCTGGAGGGGCGGGGCTCCACTCTGACGCCGGAGGGGCGGGCCCTGGCCGCGGCTCCTCCCCCTCGGGGCCTCCCTCGCTCGAGCTCCGCCCGGGGGAAGGAATATGTATTCTATAGCTGACCTCCTTTGTAATGTTTTATTTTAAAAGCTTTAAGATAATATTTTAGTTTTCTGTTATGTTGCTTTGACTGTATATTCTATATTTGACTTTCCTCAGATGGTTTTATTGATGTTTTATTGCTGTAACATGCTGTAAACTGCTTTGAGATTGTTCTGAAAAATATACAGCGGTATAGAAAAAATAAAATAAAATATCTAAAGGAAGGGCCGCCGCTCCGAGTCCCCAGCCAGAAAAGCCAGAGGGTTGTTGCTGCCGGTCCGTGCGGACATGGCGGAGCGAGATGGACCCGCGAGGCTTGACTCGGGCAGCTTCCCGCGTGCTCTTCGTGGCGCGGGAATTCCGATGTGTCTGCATCTGAAAGCGGTGCTTCCTGGACGGCTCTGGGAGAGGCATTCCGGGAAGCGGCTCACCAGCTTGCTCCAGAAATCCCCGCAGCAAACCGAACCGAGAGCCAATCGGGCTCCGAAAGCCCGGCCGTGTCTGCACCGCCGCCTGGGCCTTGGCAGCCCCGCTTGCCCCGATGCCTACGGGTGGGGAGGGGCTCTTAGGATGCGAAGTCAATCCCCGAAAGGACTGCGCCCTAGAACCGGCCAGAAAGGGAGAGACACTGGACTCAACTTTGCATGGCACCCGGGACTTGGTGCGAGATGGGTTGATGCTGAGCCAATTTGGAGTGTGAAAATTTTGTTTTGCTTGGGGGACAAATTGAAGCCTGATTTCTATGCAGCAGCAAACGGAGCCTGACAGTTCAGTTTTCCACCTCCCTTTCCTCTGTGACAGCTGTCACGTTAAGGGGAGGGGGGCAGTGCCAGATTACTAAGTAGGCAGAGTAGGCACTGGACTATGGGCCTCCTAGGGCAGGCATAGGCAAACTCAGCCCTCCAGCTGTTTTGGGACTACAACTCCCATCATCCCTAGCTAACAGGCCCAGTGGTCAGGGATGATGGGAATTGTAGTCCCAAAACAGCTGGAGGGCTGAGTTTGCCTATGCCTGTTCTAGGGGCCCCATGACCACAGATCAAAATAATATTGATATGATCTTGAAAGGAAATTACAAAAAATTGTAGTAGAATATAATGGGGGGGGGCAGGGATTAATATGGCATTGAAGGGGAGTTAGCCAGTCAGATGGGCAGCATATAACTAATAAATTCTCCTCTCTGCACTCCTACAATAATAAATGCCGCAGTGCATCTGCATTAGCACAACCAGACGCCTTCCTCTGCCCCAGCTACACGAAGACATGTCTCTCCCGCATAGGTCTCTACAGCCACAACAGGAGGTGTAACCGTCGCCCAGTTTGACTTCGTCCCCAAAGGCACTTTTCTCCTCCATTGTTTCCTGAGACGGACAGATGCCAACATCTGGATAGAGGTTATGTAGACATATTATCAAAACCTAAATGATACAAGACACTTTGTGGCTCACATCTGAGCATACTAAAAGTTTCCATGTTAAACGGAGGATATGCTTTAAATATATAACTAATCTACAAAGGTGGATTGGTTAACTCAGGCCAATTTAATGTTTTATTTTTATAAGGAGACATGAGTGTCTTGTTGCAAGATAGGGAGCGGGTAATAGCAGTGTCTGGTATGCAGATCTGGCCTGTCTCCAAAAGATGTTACAAAAATAGAGAGATGCCTTTTATTCCAATGTGAACAAGTCTAATTATGTTGCATTAGGGTAAGGAATATCAGCTTTAGGGCCTATTCCATTACCTCTGAAACCAGCTAATATAGGTGCAAAAAATGTTTGCAGAAGTGGGAAGATTTGCTGCAGAAGATCAAACCACTGTTAAATCTACATGTAAATGGCCAATTGCCAAGAAAATCCAACACAGTCACATTTGATTTCAAAAAGGAAAATTCCCCAGAATGAGGAAGTTGAAATGTGAAGTCAAGAGGGTCAAATCACTCCAAAATGCTTGGGAGCTGTTTTAAACAGTATTAGAAACTCAAGAGGAGTGTGTGCCACCGATCAGGGAACATACCACAAAGATCAGTCAAAGAAACTATTAGAAGCAAGAAAGCTTCCCTTAAAAAATTGGAACTGTTGTCCAAATGAATAGAGCAAAAAAGAACACAAAACTCTGGCCAAAAAAGGGCAAGCAGACAGTAAAGGATGCAGAGGCGTAGCAAGCCCAGGTGGTACCCGGGGCGGAATTTTTTTTGTCACCCCCCCACCACTTTAATTTTTTAAAAATTAAAAAGTGTCACCCCCCCCCCCTCTGATGGTGCCACTTTGCGAGGTGTGGGGGTTTTGTGTGTGTGTCTGTTATCTCTTTTTTCCAATAAAGTTAAAATAAGAAAATAATAATAAATAATAATAATAATAATAAGTGCCAGCCCCCTCTGATGGTGCCACTTTGTGAGGTGTGGGGGTTTTGTGTGTGTGTGTCTATTATCTCTTTTCCCCCCAATAATGTTAAAATAAAATAAAAATTAAAAAATTTTAATTTTTTTTTTTAAAAAATTAAAAATGTCACCCCCCCTCTGATGGTGCCACTTTGTGAGGTGTGGGGGGCTGTGTGTGTGTGTGTGTGTCTATTATCTTTTTTTTTCAATGAAGTTAAAAAAATTTTAAAAATCCAAAAAAATTTTTTTTTAAAAAAAGTGTCACCCCCCTCTGTGGTGGAACCTGGGGCGGCCTGCCCCCCACCCCCCATTGATATGCCCCTGAAAGGATGCTTTAAGAAACATATTTTGAGAAGCATGTTGCTAAAAACATTAAGACCAACAACAAGAAGTTGTTTAACAAGCATTCATGTAGAGGTGATCCGGTTGACATCGGGTCCTTGGACTTTCAAAAAGCTTTTGACAAAGTCCCTCACCAAGACTCCTGGGTAAATTTAGCAGCCAAGGAATAGGAAGAGAAATTCTCTTGGGGACCAGAAATTGGTAAGTTGCAGGAAGAAAAGAACAGTCCAGCTTTTTAACTGGGTCATTAACCAGACAGAAGACCTTCTCGACAGAGGCACGCTTCCCACACACATTTAGAAGTACATCTACATACTTCTGTTCCTGACTGGTCGCTTTCCAATGCTTTTATCTGTTTTTTCTGTATTTTAGTTGCTATGGCCTGTTGGCTATGTGAATAAAGTCTGATTCTGATTCTGACACATTTAATGTTAATTACTCAAAGGCCTGGCTCCTAAATATGGATAATGAAGGCACCAGCTGAACCTCCTTGGGGAGAGCATTCCCCAAAATGGAGAGCCACTGCAGAAAAGGCCTTTTGTGGCGTTGCCACCCTCTGGTCCTCTCAAAGAAGGATGAGGATGGCAGAGCCCTTGAGGTCTTGCGGCTTGTAAGCTGCTTCTTCCTTTCTTTGGTGATCCCTCATAGCGGAGTAAGATTGCCTTCCATGAGCACGGTTTTAGCAATGAGTCCGTAAGTGACTGTGGAGGCCAATTCTGGATCCACATGTCTTTCCACAGTGGGGGACATAGGTTTCCAGGAAGGAGTTGATCCTGGTGAGGGTTTGCCAAGCGTGCCTTCCTCCTAGCACGTTTCTCCCTTTCATCCTGAGTTCGAGCGTCTTCAAAGTCCATGACATCTCAGTTGGAGGGCTAGCAGGCCAGTGTTTCCCAACCGTTAGTGTTTATACTACAAGATTTGCCCTGAGAGCATCTTTAAACCTTTTGTTGCCCACCAGTATTTCGCTTTCCATTCTTGAGTTGGGATTAGAGTACAGTAGCTGCTTTGGAAGACGAAAATCAGGCATCCGCACAACATGACCAGTCCAACGAAGTTGATGTTGAAGAACCATTGCTTCGACACTGGTGATCCTTGCTTCATCCAGTACACTGACATTAGGCTTGTCATGCAATGGCGTTTGTTTGCGAATTTCGCACTGTTCTTAGCTGAGAGGGGCTTTTTCCCTGCCTCCGTCGCCGACGCCTTTCCGCCCCTACCAAATCGGAGCCTTCCCATGTGCTGTAGGCAGCGCTGCTCTGGGCTCCCAAAGACGCAGCCAGACGCGTGTCTGGGGAGGGAGCGACCCTCTGAGTCCGCTTCTGTTCCGGCGCCTGCCCAGCAGCGCAGCTCCCGGCTCCCCTGGTGAGAGCCTGCTTAGCCTCTGCTCAGCTCACTGCGCCGGGGCAGCCCCGCGCGCTCTCCCGGGCGCTAGCACAACCCCGTGAGGCTTCGTCGCACCAGCTGATTGGCCGATGGCGCCGCCACCCATCGCCGCCGGGGAAAGAGCCCGGCGCCCACACCCAACATGGCCGCGGCGGCTTCCTCTCGGTTCTGCGCCTGTGCCTCAGGCAGACGGGGCGGGCGCCACTTTTCCCTCGCTGCGGCGGGGGTGGAGCGGCCGGGGGGCGGGTCTGGGGGACCCGGAGGAGGAGGGGAGGTCGCGCTCCCGCCCCTCGGCGCTCCTCCCCCCCCAGAAGCCAGTCGCGCCCCGCAGGAGCCGCTGCCGCCGCCGCGTCCCCCCAGGTAGGAAGCAGCCCCCCGCCTCATTCCGGGGGGCGGGAGGCGACTCTCTTTCCCTTGATCCGGACAGGAATTGGGGGGCCGAGGAGGAGAAGACGCCCCCCCGGGGTGCTTTCGGGAGCTGGGCGGGCGGGGAGGGAAAAAGAAGAAGTCGAGCAGCGGCGACGGGGCGGCGTCCGCGTCCGGGCTCCGCCGGGTCTTGGCTCCGCCGGCGGGTCCCTTCCCGCTCCGCGCGACTCCTCCCTCGGCCCGCGGGTGCCCGAGTGCCGCCGCCGCCGCCTCCCCGGCCGCCTCCCGCTCGCGTGCCAGGCGCATCACGGCCGCCTCTCGGGCAGGGCAGGTCCCACCCTCCTGGCTTCCTGCCCCGACGGGTTTCCCGTAGCCTCGGGGCCGGGCCCGGGCGGGCTCCGCCGCCCTCGGAAAGAGCCCTCCGGCGAGGAGGAAGGGTCTCTGCCCCGCGGGGCACGGGCCGCTCCTTTGCGGAGGGCCCCAGCCCCGCCGCGAGGGGCGGCGCGAGGGCGCGGGGCGAGGCTCCGAGCGGGACGGGGCGGGCGAAGACCGCCTCCAGGAGGGTCTCGGCTTCCTCCTGCTCGGGCCGGTCCCGGCTGCTTGCACGTGACTTCCAGATGTGCACAAACATCCCATCCCCGCGGCGGCGGCGACCTCGTCGGGGCTGCCTCGCCAGGGAACGAGGGGCTGTCCTGGGCGGGCGCCGCTTGCTGCCGCGGGGCGTCTGGGCTTGGGCGCGGCCCTCGAGGGCGCCCCTTGGGCAGGAAGTGAATCAGGCCCGGCTGGGTCCCGCCCCGGCCAGCGGCAGGCTTCCCTCTCCGCAGCCTGGCTGCTGCAGAGCCTCTGGGCCGGGGCTGACCTGCCGGCTCTTCGCTCGCCAAGGTCGGCCGCGCAGCCGTCGAGGCCCCGCTTCCAGATCCGGGAGGCGCTGCTTGTCGGGCTTTTGCCTTCCGCGGGCTGAGCGCGAAACGGGAGCGCGGAGGCGGAGCGCGTGGCTTGGCGAACTGCCGCAGCCAGTCCTGCTCCCGCCTTTCCTCCGACGGGGCTGCTTCCCCGACGCTTTGCAGCCGCTGTCTCTCCCGGTGGGCTTGGTCGTCCCCGACTCGCGGGGCTGCGCGCCAGTCCCTTGACGGTGCGCGTCCCACTTTGGCGACCCTTGGCCAGCTTCATTTGCCGGCGCTTCCAGGGCAGAGCTGCCCGCCTTTTCCTGGGGGCGGGGGCAGCTTCCTGGCATTCCGGACTGTCGTGGAAGTCCCTCTGCTTCTCTAGCCTTCAGGTCGGACTTTCTGCACCTGCATGTTCAGAGATCCGCACTCAGTTGCTGGAGCCGTTTTCATGCACTCTTAGTAGCCCCTCACACTGAGTGAGCCACGACAGGGTCTTCAGGGGAAATCGGAGCTCCCCCACCCCAAAAGCTCCCTCCCAACTGGCAACGGAAGAGCAGCCACCAGCAGTTTGCCACCTTTCTTGACCTCAGGGAAACAGATTAAAATTGGGTTACCGTTTGCTCCTTTCTTAATGGAGTAAAGTTTTAGCTGGTTGTTTCTTGCTCTGTGCTGATGCCCCTCTGTTTTTCCGGCCTGCTTTCTGCCTGATGCTAGTTGCTAAATTAATCATTTCCTCATTTGTAGTGCGGTTGTCATGTCTCCGCTTGTGCCTTTGGGGAGTTCAGAAGCTACAGCGGCCTCCCTTTGCGGGGATCCTCTCTGCCCACCTGAGCCACTCCGCAGCCTGGCTTCTGGGGTGAAAAGCCAAGGTTGTCCCCACCTGGGCCTTGGTGCCCTCCTTGCCACTCCAGAGTGGAGCCTGCTGATCTCCTAAGCCGCTTGTGACGGTGTGTCCTGCACAGGCTGGCTGGTGCCCTGATCCCAGAACAAGGTGGCGATTGTACCCAGAGGCGGAGGAGGAGGCTCCGTGGGGTGTAAGATGCAGGCAGACGCCCCCCCCTTTCCCTGCTCCACTTAAAGGGCAGCCTGGCTCCAGAGAATAGGGCTCTCTGTCTCTCACCCCTGAGCTTGCCACATGGAGACCCTCAGGCAGGTTGGGCCTGGGGGGGCACAGCAGCAGAGGGGGCCCCTGAGCCCTGGTTCCCTTGCTCCTTGCCTGGGCTCGGCCCTCGTGTGGTGAGGACCTTCTGGGCTTCTGCTTCAGAGCAGGCTGGCCTGGCACCACCTGTGGTTTCAGTGGCAGGAGAGCGTGGGTGGCAGGTGATGGCGAGGTCTAAAGGGGCAGCTGGAAATGGACCCACGGTGGCCGGTGTGTAGGGCGGAATCATGGCCCCTGGGCTGCGCCCCACACAAGCCCAGAAGCAGAGCTTGTTGTGGGCCTGGCAGGGAGCAGGAGAAGCGCCTGGGCCTCTTTCTTTGATTTACCTGAGGGTGTTGTGTGTGCAAATGCCAATATTGGTAGGAGCGCAACTTCCTCCAGAGAAACTCGATTTGTGCCTATGAAGCCCCCTTGAGAATGATGGTCTCCTCTCCCACTTGGGGTCCTGCTTTTGCACCATGTGCCACCTCTTCAGGGCAGGTTTTGCACTGAGTCACCAGCATTTGGGGGGGGGGCCCTCTTTCCGTGGTCCTCTGCATCGGCTGCCTGGAGGAGGCTGGAAGGCTGTGGGGCTCTTGCCTCTGTGGCTGGCCGGCTACAAATTCCATATTTGGTAGCAGTCATTGTTTACGCCTCGGATTGCAAGGGGGGGGGGAGGAGGCTGAATGTTTTCAGGCAGCAGAGCTTCCCTCTCCCTGCTGGAATCTGCTGCTTGCCTGGAAGGGCTGGGATGAGGCTGGACAAGAACAGGGCCGCAGGGGAAGCGTCCGAGACTGGCTGGAGGTCTCCCTCTGTGAAACCTGCTACAGGGGGAGATTTCCCAAGTGTTTGACACTTTTTTCTGCCCCCTCTGCCACCTTCCTGTGCTCCTGCCAAACTCAGGAGCAGGTGGACTTTGTGGCGGGTGGGTGAAGGGGGCTCTTGCTCGGCTGCTTGCCCTCTGGGAACCCCTCCTCTGACTTCCTTGCTACCTGTCTCTGCTCCCCTCGTCCCCTTTTCCCACGCTCCACTTATCACCCACCTTGAGTCACCCTAGAGGGAAGTTGAAATGGCAGACTATGACTTATTTTAAGAAATGAAAACAATACTTGGGAGATGACGTTTTATTACCGCGAGTCTGGAGACCCTGCAGAAGAGGCTTCCCGCCTTGGCTTCATTTCCTTCCCTTTTAAAAGATTTGACACACATTTTTCTCGGTTCATCTTCAGGTTGTGGCGCTTGAGTAGACTTGGCGAGAGTCTGCTCCAGCTCTGAGGATTGCGCAGTGCAGCTGTAGTGCCCGCTTCCAAAGTTGGTCCCCGTTAATTCAGGGGAGTTTGCTCCCAAGTGTAGTGACCATGTTGAGGATTGCAGCCCTAGTCTTTCTGAGCATTTGCCCCAGCCTCTTCCACGGTCTGCTCTTTGCCTCTGAATTAAAGGGCTGCAGAAGTTCCTTCGGATGCCTTTTGCAGAAATGGACTGTCTGAGCAGACAAGCAGGCAGAAGTGAGTCTTCAAGGGAAATAGTTTTGGAGATCCTGTTTCTGAGAGTCAGGAACCTCCCAGCACTCTTTTCCGGCCCGTCCAGGCTGAGCCGCCTCCCCTCGTGGCTGCCAGGCGGGCGGATGAGGTGTTGGGGGGCAGATCCAGTGGCTTGGAAAGGCCGCCTCTTTCTTCCAGCAGGTGCCAGGCTGTATCCCCCAATCCCCCCCCCCCCCCGCCACCCAGGCCTCTGTCTTTCCTTCTCTCCCTGTTTGGGAAGTTAGGTGGGCAGCTCCTTGAAGCCCCCCCCCCAGCCCTGTTTAATGAAGAGGGCCTGTGGTTCAACAGGACAGCCCCCTGCATCATCTCCGTCAGTGGTTTTAAATTGAAACATGGACTGTATTCAGAGTAGACCCACTGAAATGAAGAAACTCTTCACTTTGGTAGGTCTGCTCTGAGGCTCTGTTTAAAGCTGTATTATACCACATTAAACAGTCCTGCCCGCAATGGATCCTGGGAAATGTAGTATTTTTAAAAATCTTATTTATTAATTTTTCTCAAAAAAAGAAAACTTTACACATATTAACATAAACCGTAAGTTACTTTATCTATTGACTTCCCGTCCTCCTCTTCCATGGTTTCCATATTTACCCTTAAATGCTGCATATTTCCCCTATTTAATACACCCAATTTAACCTATTCATCTTAATAATTCATGCTGTTGCTCATATTCCAAGTCCTGCTCGCTTTTTCATTTCGCTATAGCAGTTCTTTAAATACTCAATAAAAAGTTTCCAGTCCTCAGGAAATTTTTCATCATTTTGGTCTCTGATCTTTGCTATTAATCTTGCCAGTTCTGCATACTGCATCATTTTCAAAAGCCAATCTTCCTTTGTTGGAACCTCTGCTGCTTTCCATCTTTGGCCATACAATATTTGCGTGGTTGTCGCTGTATACATAAATAAGTTAACCAACTCTTTTGGAACATCATTATCTCTAAGGGTGCTGAGAGTCATTAGTAAACCCCTAATTCCCATATGGGGACGCAGGTGGCGCTGTGGGTTAAACCACAGAGACTAGGGCTTGTCGATCAGAGGGTCGGCGGTTCGAATCCCTGTGACGGGGTGAGCTCCCGTTGCTCGGTCCCTGCTCCTGCCCACCTAGCAGTTCGAAAGCACGTCAAAGTGCAAGTAGATAAATAGGTACCACTCCAGTGGGAAGGTAAAAGGCGTTTCCGTGTGCTGCTCTGGTTTGCCAGAAGCGGCTTTGTCATGCTGGCCACATGACCCGGAAGCTGTATGCCGGCTCCCTCAGCCAATAATGCGAGATGAGCGCCACAACCCCAGAGTCGGTCACGACTGGACCTAATGGTCAGGGGTCCCTTTACTTTTAATTCCCATATAGAGCTACAATTTCCATTCCAATTGTGCTGATAAAATTAGTGTGTGAAAACAGTCACGATCCAAGGATCCCCAGGCATACACCTCCAGGTATCTTGGCACCTGGGCATCTTCACTTGGTTGCAAGAAGTCGAAAGTCAGGTGCAAAATGTGCCTGGCGCCTGGCTCATTTCAAACACTGGTTTGAGAACTGCCAGTCTACAGGTATTTTCTATAAAATGTAATCATACTGCTACTGAGGAGTAATTAGCGTTCATGGGCATGTTTGATTGTTGAAATGCCTTAGCACGGGGACTGGGGAAGCAGCCTCCCCCCAGGCCAAGCTGCTGTGGGCAGCCCCATCCAGAACAGAACTGACCGCTTGGAAAGCTCTTTCTGCTTCCTTGGCATCCAAGGAAAAGGAGGAAGGAGAGGGTTGAGTGACATTTGCGTACTGATGGCATCAATGTTAGAAACTGGGATATAAAAGCTGATTGCCAAATGGCTCCTGGAACCTCGGTTATGGGCGCAGAAACGGAAAGTTGCCATGTTGTCCTTTTTTACAAGGGTGACTCGCTCGTCTCCTTCTGCGCCCTCAGCTCCAGCCTGGTGACTCGCACTGTGGCAGGGAAAGCAGCATTTCCCAGCACATGCAGCAGTGATCTTTCCTACTCTGGAGCAGGGTGGATAAAAACCAATGATTTATTTTTAAAATGGATTTTTTAAAATTTAAATTGGATTTTTTAAATTTAAATTGGATTTTTAAAAATAAAATGCTTTTGGAGGAAAAATCTTTCTAAAGATAGTTTTCCATTTAAGTTACATTATAGTCCAAAGGCTATTCATCAGGAAATAAGGATTTGTTTTAAGTTTTCCTTGTGTGCTAAAATTCAGTCTAAGGTTTTGGTTTTTTTAATTGTTTAACCACATCAGTTAACAAACATGGATACATATGCTATAATGTTGTTGTTTTAGTTAAATAAATTGTTTAAATTGTTATTAAGGAAATGATTATTTTTCTCCTTCCAATAAAGTACAGCAGAAAAGTTGTCCAAATATAAACAATAATTTCATAATTACTTGTCCTTGTGTTTCTAATAGTATAACCAAATCAGCAATTTTTGATTTAACTGTAAAACTACTCTGAAAATTTATTATTCCAAAAATGAAACCTTCATCTGGTTGTAAGTATTAAGATTATACCAGCAAGAATGAGTCTTTCTGTAAAAAAAATGATTTAAATCAAGTCTTACTGACTAGTGATTTAAATCAATTTGATTTAAATCAACTCCATCCTGCTCTGGAGTTGGGTGAGGAGGCCTTTTTCCTCCCATGCTCTCAGCAGCTGCAGCAGCAATTTTATTCTTGAGTTCCAGTCCCAAGACTTCTCAAAGTTCTTGCATTCTGACAATCCCCAGTCGCAAAAGGCACCTGGCTAATTTTGAACCCTGTCCGGCATCCCTGGAGAAAGGATGGATTGGAACCCTGAGGAGTCCTGTAGGGCAACGGGCAGGGGGTCGAGCATCCATCAGGCAGGCTGGCACCCTCCGCAAGGCACTGCCTCCAGTCCCCATCCGGAACAATCTAGAGTCAGTGGCGTCAAAAGCCACTGAGAGATCCAGAAGAACCAACTGTCCGGTTTTGAACAAAGGCATCCAAAACTCCTTTCCAAAGCCAGGTCTGACTTTGGATAAGTTGGATCCCAAATTGGTTTCCTCTAGAAAGCCTAGAGTTGAGTTGCCACAACCTGCTCAGATAATTTGCTAGGAAATGGCAGTGCTGAAGACCAAGACCAGCTAATAATTATCCAGGAGGGCAGCAAGTCCAGTCAGGATTGCTTGGGCAGATGTCTTATGCCTACTTCCCTTGCAAGAAATGGTACCGTTTAATTTTTTAAAAGGTCCTGGCAGCTTCTGCCGTCCTAGGCTGATCGGCCGTGTGGTTTTCACCAACCAGGTCAGGCAGGACTCAAGGCTGGCCTGAAATCTCGTAGCGACTGACCGGCACCTGCAGGCTGCATGAGCTGAAATCTCTCCCTCTAAAGAGGATCACTGCTGATCCCATTCCTCTGAATGCGGGGCTTAAATTCAAGCTACTTTGCCAGCAGAGCATGGTGCAAACTGGCCGCAGGAGCCCCCTGGGGATCCTGGCTCTCAGAACCAATACATTCCTCCCAGGTGTGTGTGTGTGGTGACCAGAGTTATTCCCTCCAAGTGCTGCTCACCTCCCTCTCCCTCCCATCAACCCCAGCCAGCATGGCAAGCAAGAGCCGGAGGGGGTTGACCTCATCTGCCCATGCAGAAAGGCTCCCCTGGCCAGCCCTGCTCTCAGGAGATGGGGATTTCTCTGCTGCCATCATTGCCATGGAGGATTCTCTGACATGGGCTCAAGACAATACTGGGGCTTATAGGCAGCTGGTGCCTTGTTCTGCTCGGTTGCCAGGATCCACTGATGGCAGTGATGGGGGTGGAAGAGAAGGAGGTGGCCGCCTGGGGTGCCCATTCATGCATGTTTGAGTTCCCTAGAGTCGCCCTGTGCCAGTGCACGGCTCATCCCAGCCCAGAATGATGGATCTTGGGTCTTTCTGTGCTTCTACTTGCCTTCTCAGCTCAGTTGTGGTCTTTCATTGATAGGCGTTCGTTGTGATTTCTATGTTGCCGGGGGTCCTTCCAACCCTCCAATTCATGTGTGAGCTGCAAGAGCATGGCGGTGTCCTGCTCGGGTCCCAAGGAGGAGCCGGTGGAGCAAGGCAGGTTGGCTGCTGCAGCACCAAGGAGAGCTCCCAGGGAGCCACTTGCTCCTAAGAGGGCGGGAGGCAGAAGTGGGGCCCTTTTGAACCTCCACCTGCAAATCTGCCTCTCCCAGGCTCTGCCCCTTTGGGAGTCTCACAAGAGCCTCTTGGACCAGGCCAAAGGCCCCTCTGGTCCAGCGTCAATGGTGTGTGTGCATGCAATTATGTGGGGTGGGGCTTACCTGGGCCCCCCAATGTTTTTTTCAAGTTGGCACCCCTGTTTGGAAGGTGCCTCATTGGTGCAGCGTGTGGATCGTGGGGTGCAGATGCCTCTTCCCCTGAGGCCCAGTGGCCTTGTAGGTCAGGGGTCAGCAACCCTTTTCAGCCGTGGGCCAGTCCACCGTCCCTCGGACCATGTGGGGGGCCGGACTATATTTTGAAGAAAAATATGAAAAAATATGCCCCACAAATAACCCAGAGATGCATTTTAAATAAAAGCACACATTCTACTCGTGTAAAAACACGCTGATTTCCAGACCGTCTGTGTGCTGGATTGAGAAGGCGATTGGGCCGCATCCTGCCCACGGGCCTTAGGTTGCCTACCCCTGTTGTAGGTTCTCAGGGTTGCATTCTGCTTCCTTGAGAAGTCTTGAGTCAGGCCTGGTAGGCGCCCAGCATTTCCTTGTGCTCGATGGGTTGGGCGCAGTCCCTTGTGTCCTCATGTGCTGAGTGATGTGACAGAGGTGGAGGAGGGCCACAGGGTTGACATTTTGCTGAGCACCCAAGTAGGGAAGGCTTTCACCAGCTATTTCCACCAGCGTTCAAAATTAGCCAGGCGCCAGGTGCATTTTTGCCTGGCGCGGGTCCCATTGTGACCACATGGAGATCTCAGGATGCCAGGCTGGTGACTAAGGAAAACAAAACGTCCCTTAGAGAAGGACCTGAAATATTTTTTCCTTGAAGCTTGCATTAGTTTTATTCTGGCTTGTTTTATCTGATGTTTTAATGTGCTGCAAATAGCTTTGAGATTTGTTCTATAAAATATAAAGTGGTATAGAAATGGTAGTAGTAGTAGTAGTAGTAATAATAATAATAATAATAATAATAATAATATCCCACGGGGGGACAGAACCTATACATTCCATTGTACGGACAGCAGCCTAGGTTTAAGATGCCATTTGGCAATGAGATTATATATCTGAGCTTCTGCCCCTGATTTCCACCCCCCAGTATAGTAAGTTTGCCGACTCTTTTTCCATGGAGTTTTCCTTTTGGGGCTGCAGCTTGACTAGAGCTGGAGCAAAGATGACTAGGGGTTTTAAAAAGTATTTTGGGGTCTCTTAGGTGGAGAAGCCTGTGACTTGGCTGCGAGCAGCGTTGGCGGTGGGGGGGGGTGCTGAGCTGTTCCCTCCCAGCCTGAAGTTCCTCTTCCTGCTCTTTCTGGCCCAAGTGGGGGTGGGGAGCGGAAATAAGGCCCTCAAGGGGGGCTGGGGGTGGGGAGAATGCCGGCAGAGCCGCCTTGCCCTGCGCCCTCCCTGCAGGCCGCTGGGCTGTGGGCAGAATTGCCGGTTCCCAAAGGCTGCCGTCAGGCCCAAGCGCTGAGCGCTGGCTCTAGTGTTTCGCATGAGAAGTCCCGGCGTGGATGTGTGAGAGATCCTGAGCGCATGGGAACGTGTGTGTGCATGCAGTTCGGGTAGGAGGCCAGAGAGATTGCACAAGGCCCATCAATACATTGGCCAAAGCAGGGAGGGGGGCTGGCTGTGGGGCTGCCTCCCCAGAGGCCTGCAGAGCCGCTTGCTGAGCTGAGTGCTAACCACGCTGCTTTGCACAACTTCCTGTGCAAAGAGAGCAGGCCTTGCAGAGGTGTCTCCCCCCCCCCCCGCAGCTGTGAGGGGGAGGCTTGCAAGCCCCTCCCTCCTCCTCTTCCTCTTCCTCTGCAGGCGAGGCCTGGCAGCTCAGGGCAGACTCTCCAGATGCACCCAGCCGAGCCCAGAGTGCTCTTGGCACAACGGGAAGAAGGTGATCTTCAGTCCAGGCGTGCCTCTGCTGTGGACCTTCACTGCCCCACTGCGAGCTGCAGGGAGCTCACTTGGGGTCTCTGATGGTTCCCTCACTCCAGACACTCTGACCTTGCAGGGTGAGAACCAAACTGAAGTCCCTGGAGAGCGGTGGCCTCTAAATTCTTTTTAGAAGCAGCTGCAAACGTGTGGTTTTTTTTTGGGGGGGGGGACTCCAGCCCTGGCGAGGGGGTTGCTCTTTCCCTTCACATCATTTTCCCTTACAAAGCTTCTGCTTGACCTTCTTGGAAAACAGCTTCAAAGGGATGGTTTGCCCCACCAGGGAATTGACACCAGGGAGGAGTTGTTGTTGTTGTTCAGTCGTTCAGTCGTGTCCGACTCTTCGTGACCCCATGGACCAAGACACGCCAGGCACACCTATCCTCCACTGCCTCTCGCAGTTTGGCCAAACTCATGCTAGTAGCTTCGAGAACACTGTCCAACCATCTCGTCCTCTGTCGTCCCCTTCTCCTTGTGCCCTCCATCTTTCCCAACATCAGGGTCTTTTCTAGGGAGTCTTCTCTTCTCATGAGGTGGCCAAAGTACTGGAGCCTCAACTTCAGGATCTGTCCTTCCAGTGAGCACTCAGGGCTGATTTCTTTAAGAATGGATAGGTTTGATCTTCTTGCAGTCCATGGGACTCTCAAGAGTCTCCTCCAGCACCATAATTCAAAAGCATCAATTCTTCGGCGATCAGCCTTCTTTATGGTCCAGCTCTCACTTCCGTACATTACTACTGGGAAAACCATAGCTTTAACTATACGGACCTTTGTTGGCAAGGTGATGTCTTTGCTTTTTAAGATGCTGTCTAGGTTTGTCATTGCTTTTCTCCCAAGAAGCAGGCGTCTTCTAATTTCGTGACTGCTGTCACCATCTACAGTGATCATGGAACCCAAGAAAGTGAAATCTCTCACTGCCTCCATTTCTTCCCCTTCTATTTGCCAGGAGGTGATGGGACCAGTGGCCATGATCTTAGTTTTTTTGATGTTGAGCTTCAGACCATATTTTGCGCTCTCCTCTTTCACCCTCATTAAAAGGTTCTTTAATTCCTCCTCACTTTCTGCCATCAAGGTTGTATCATCAGCATATCTGAGGTTGTTGATATTTCTTCCGGCAATCTTAATTCCAGTTTGGGATTCATCCAGTCCAGCCTTTCGCATGATGAATTCTGCATATAAGTTAAATAAGCAGGGAGACAATATACAGCCTTGTCGTACTCCTTTCCCAATTTTGAACCAATCAGTTATTCCATATCCAGTTCTAACTGTAGCTTCTTGTCCCACATAGAGATTTCTCAGGAGACAGATGAGGTGATCAGGCACTCCCATTTCTTTAAGAACTTGCCATAGTTTGCTGTGGTCAACACAGTCAAAAGCTTTTGCGTAGTCAATGAAGCAGAAGTAAATGTTTTTCTGGAACTCTCTAGCTTTCTCCATAATCCAGCGCATGTTTGCAATTTGATCTCTGGTTCCTCTGCCCCTTCGAAATCCAGCTTGCACTTCTGGGAGTTCTCGGTCCACATATTGCTTAAGCCTGCCTTGTAGAATTTTAAGCATAACCTTGCTAGCGTGTGAAATGAGCGCAATTGTGCGGTAGTTGGAGCATTCTTTGGCACTGCCCTTCTTTGGGATTGGGATGTAGACTGATCTTCTCCAATCCTCTGGCCACTGCTGAGTTTTCCAAACTTGCTGGCATATTGAGTGTAGCACCTTAACAGCATCATCTTTTAAAATTTTAAATAGTTCAGCTGGAATATCATCACTTCCACTGGCCTTGTTGTTAGCAAGGCTTTCTAAGGCCCATTTGACTTCACTCTCTAGGATGTCTGGCTCAAGGTCAGCAACCACACTACCTGGGGTGTACGAGACCTCCATATCTTTCCGGTATAATTCCTCTGTGTATTCTTGCCACCTCTTCTTGATGTCTTCTGCTTCTGTTAGGTCCTTTCCACTTTTATCCTTAATTGTGGTAATCTTTGTACGAAATGTTCCTTTCATATCTCCAATTTTCTTGAACAGATCTCTGGTTTTTCCCATTCTGTTGTTTTCCTCTATTTCTTTGCATTGCTTGTTTAAAAAGACCCTCTTGTCTCTCCTTGCTATTTTTTGGAAATCTGCATTCAATTTCCTGTATCTTTCACTATTTCCCTCGCATTTTGCTTGCCTTCTCTCCCCCGCTATTTGTAAGGCCTCATTTGACAGCCACTTTGCTTTCTTGCATTTCTTTTTCATTGGGATGGTTTTCGTTGCTGCCTCCTGTATAATGTTACGAGCCTCCATCCACAGTTCTTCAGGCATTCTATCCACCAAATCTAAATCCTTAAACCTGTTCTTCACTTCAACTGTGTATTCATAAGGAATTTGATTTAGATTGTATCTTACTGGCCCAGTGGTTTTTCCTACTTTCTTCAGTTTAAGCTGGAATTTTGCTATAAGAAGCTGATGATCTGAGCCACAGTCAGCTCCGGGTCTTGTTTTTGCTGAGTGTATAGAGCTTCTCCATCTTTGGCTGCAGAGAATATAATCAATCTGATTTCGATGTTGCCCATCTGGTGATGTCCATGTGTAGAGTCGTCTCTTGTGTTGTTGGAAAAGAGTGTTTGTGATGACCAGCTTGTTCTCTTGGCAGAACTCTATTAGCTTTTGGCCTGCTTCATTTTGAACTCCAAGGCCAAACTTGCCAGTTGTTCCTTTTATCTCTTGACTCCCTACTTTAGCATTCCAATCCCCTATAATGAGAAGAACATCCTTCCTTGGTGTCATTTCTATAAGGTGTTGTAAGTCTTCATAGAATTGGTCAATTTCAGTTTCTTCAGCACTGGTAGTTGGTGCATAAACTTGGATTACTGTGATGTTAAAAGGTCTGCCTTGGATTCGTATCGAGATCATTCTATCATTTTTGAAATTGCATCCCAGTACAGCTTTCGTCACTCTTTTGTTGACTATGAGGGCCACTCCATTTCTTTTACGGGATTCCTGCCCACAGTAGTAGATATGATAGTCATCCGAGGGATGGAGACAGCAATCCAGGGAGGAGACAGCAATCCAAACCAGCCCCCTCCTGAAAGCCATTGGAAGAGACATGAGAGGACAGCAGCCCCTCCTACCCCCCCCCCGTGAGCCAAAGGCACCTCCCTCCCTCCCTCCCTCCTCCCCCGCTGGATCAGGCCAAGGCTCAGCTCACCCATCATCCTGTTCTCTCCGGCTGCCCAGATGCCCCAAAGGGGAGCCTGCCAGCCAGAGCCCAGCAGAAGCATCTAGAGGCACAGCAGAACCATTGTGGTCCCTAGCCATGGGTAGCGCTCTGCTCCAGGCATGGGTCTAATCCCTTTTCAAGGCTATCCACGCTGGTGGCCACTTTCAATCCCGATTGCTTGTTAAATGTATTTATAACCTGCCCTTCTATTAAAAAACAAACCAAAACACTTATTGGGGCAGTTTACAGAGGATGCTAAAAACGATAATGACGTCCCCGAAACAGTTTAAGATTCAAAGGCCAGAGCTCAGGAGGGGATGAGATTGACAGAGCATCAAGTTCCCCTCCTGGCAATTGTCAAGTGTGCTGTCCGGAGGTTCTGGGCAGCGTTCGAAATTAGCTGGGCACCAGGCGCATTTCACGACAGACAACCAGCCTTTGGCGAGAAAGTGGCGATGTCTGGTCTCCAGGTTTGGCACCTGACATCTCCATCTGGCTGGCTGGCTGGCATGGCTGCGAGGCCGCCCCAGTCAGCTGATCTGCAGGGCAGCGCAGCACCAAAAACACAGACCCCACAAACCATTTGCTATGCAAAATCTGCCTAGACACATCATTCTGGCAACTATACTCTATACTGAAGGTGCTATCTGACTCCTAGATGTTATTTCTCAGTTTCTAACACTGGCGCTGAAACTTGTGTGTGGGGCAGAGAAGACTCTCCCACTCCTTCGGGGGGGGGGGGCTCCCAAGCAGCATTAGAAACTGGGATAGAAAAGCTAGGAGCCAAATGGCTTCTGGGACCTGGGTTGTGGTGCCAAAACACAATGTCTAGTCATCACAGGGGAGGAGGGGGGGGGTCGGAAACACTTTTTATTTATTATTTTGATAAGCATGAATATATATATTTAATATGAGTTATTAATTCCAAAAAGAAAAGTCAACAAAAATTGATACCCGTTACCAAAAGATATAATACTTTCAACATAACATGAATTAATACACAATTCACATAAGTGACACATTGTTAATATCACATTTTTAGCAGAACTTGTTAATACAGTACATGTTTGATTTGGTGTTTACTGCAAAAGTATTGGTACCATACTTCAGTTTTCAAAACACTTATTGTTAAACTCCTTCACATATTGTCTGTCCTCCAAATATACTTCGAGGCTTCAAATCATGCACATTTCAGGAATCCTTGAGCGTCAGCCAAGCGCAAAAAATGGCACCCAGACTTTATGAGGTGCTCGCAAATGGAGAATCTTTAGGTGCAAAATGCACCTCGCTCCCTGTTAATTTTGAGCCCTGCTGGCAAGCAGACCCCGCGAGCGCTTGGCATTCTCAGCCATCCTGAGCCCTGGAGAACTTGGAAGGGGGTGAGGGGGACTTCCCAACTCTGCCAAAAGGGTGGGGGCTGGTTGGCAAGGACGGGGTGCCCTTGTCTTCTGCTCTGGGGTCAAGGCTTTCCCTCGGAGGCCTGGGAGGAGCAGCTGACTTGCGCCGTGGGGGCACATGGAGGCCAGCTGGCGAAGGGGCAAACCCTCTGGAACCTGGGGTGCAGCAGAGGTGCGGGACCTTGGCTACACAGCATTGTAGAGTTAGGAGGGACCTGGTGGGGCGTCTAGTCCAGCCCCCTGCAATCCTGCACTGCTTCTCTGTGGCTTCCCCCAGAGTGATGGGGTTTCTTTCTCTGGAGTGGCTCCTTTCAGTGTACAGAGTCTCCCCCCCCCCCACTCCTGATCTCCTTTCAGGTGTTCACCCATCTGGTGTGGGGCCTGTGGAGGCTCCCATTCTCATCCGGCCCGCCCTGTGGCTCCTCCGACCTGCTCAGCCCCCCCTGCCCCCGTCCTGCTCTCCGCTGGCCCCTCCGTATGAGGAAGAGTTCTGCAGCTGGATTGGACCTCTGGCCAGCACCCACCTGCCCGCCCTGACCTGCCAGGAGCCTCGTGGAGAGGAAGCCCACAAGCAAAGGCCCTATCCTGCTCTGGCTCCTGGGATTCAGACCTTTGGGGCTGGGCTGTTGGAGGCGGCAGGCATCGCCCCACCAGGACCCTCCCCCCCCTGCCTTTGCCTAATCCCCACTTGCAGATTCTGGATGCCTCTCCTGGCTCTGGAGGGCTCTCCCTGGGATGGGCTCCAGAGCTCTGCTTTGCTGGCTGACTGACATGGCTGCATGCTCTTCCTCCTCCTCCTGTGGAGTCCTTTCCTGGCCTTTTGCTGGTCCTGGATCCGTCCGGCTGCTGCCTTGCAGGATGAGAAGCCAAAGCCCCCCCCCCCCGACTCAGGCCTGCATTCTTGGGTGACACCTTAGACAGCGTGGAGCTGGCTCCCCTCTGCAGCTGCCTGTCAGCTAGAACGTGTTTTTTCCTGTTTGGGGGACTCGTCTGGCCGCCAGCCCTGCCCCCCCCCGTCTCTCGCAAGATCCTCTCTGCTTCACCTTGCAGCATCTGCAGGCAAAGCTTCAAGGCATTGGAGGGGGGGGCTGGTATTTCTTCCTGCGCATCTTCCATCTCTGCTGGGGCACTGAGAGCAGGACGGCTGTCCTTGGTGCCTTGTGACCCTTGCGGGGACTCGGAGCAGCAATCCTAGCATTGGCCAGGCTGGTCTTTGGAGGAGCCAGCGCCTCACAGTGTCCCCTCTGTGGCATCTTGTCAAGGGGCCTCTGCTGGCTCACAGCTGAGGGAGGCAGTTGGGAGAGCATCTGCCTGGCGCTTCCCCCCCCCTCGCTTAGCTGCTGCCTGGCACCCCCTTGGGCTGCCTCCCCCCCGGACCTTCCTGTGACTGTCTTGAACTTCCTCCTCAAGCCTCCCCTGCAGGGGTGCTGTGTGTCTGGGGGTCTGAGCATGGGCATTGACACACGTGGGCATGACTGGGGAGACACCAACTCCCCTCTGCCCCCCAGGATCCACGCAGCCTTCTGTGTGTGTCAGAAGACAGGAGGCGACTTATCTTGTAGATGCAAGAAGCGAAGGTGACTGCGAAGGAAGAGCTTCTGCCAGAGATCAGGCAGCAGGTGGGGATTAGCGGAAGGAGCCTTGGAGAACCATTGGGCAAATGCGCAGCTTAAATGAATGCCAGTTGGATGTGCTGGTTGCAGACGGAGCCTCTGTACCCGGGGGGTGCTCTACCTGCAGGAGCAGGTGTTGGCAGCCAAATAGCCAGGGTTGGATCCTGAGCTCCCCAGGAGAGGCTGCTGTGGGAAGCTGGACAGGGCTGGCCTGGGTGGGCCTTTGACAGGGAGGATGGGCAAGCAGGCTCCTGAATTTTGGCTGCCTCTTTCCTTGTGGGCTTCCCTCCTTCCTTCTTCTTCCACACAGTCTGGCTGACCCAAACATCTGCCAGGAAAGGGCGAAGGGGCTTTGGCAAGGCCCCCCTTGGAGAAGGAGGCGCCTGACTGCTCTTCCAGGGGCTCTTGCCATTGTCCTCACCTGGGAGAGGGCAAAGACCCTTGAAGTTGCAAGCCCTGCCTGGTCAGAGGGTCTTCAAGCAGCGGGGTGCCCGGGCTCCGAATTGACCAAGTGGGGTGGGGTGGGGTGGGGTGGCCTCCCACGACCCTTTCAGCTCCCTGGTGCTGCCCCACAGGCGACCTCCCTCCTCTTGTGAAAGGCTGGTTTTCCTGCTGGCTCGACACGGATCCCATCCCTCCGGAGGTGGCATGTGCTGAGTAATGCCCTAATTGGAGGCGGCTGGAAGAGTCATCCTGCGCTGGCTGCCGGATACACACTTTGCCTCACTCTGGGCTTGGGCAACCCGGCTGGCAGACTTCCTTGGCAAAAGGGCAGTGGCTGATCCAGTTGCCAGCCCGGCCCAGGAAGAAGAGGGTGGGCCGCAGAGGCAGGGGGGGCATGGGGAGAAAGTCAGGGGGCGGAAGGAGGTGTTGGTGCCTTTGTGCCACACGTGCCGCCCTCTGCCAGGGTGCTTCTGACATTCCTTGGCCTGCGTGGGGGGGGGAGCAACCCCCCCCTTGCCCGATGGGCTCTGTCAGCCAATGGGGAGTCTGGGCCTCTGCAGGCGCTGGATTGCTGAGTTGCTCAAGAATGCAGGCCTGGAATGTTTCTGTGGAGAGGAGGGGAGGGCTCCTCCATCCGCTGCCTCCTCCTGGGCCACGTACAGCTTCTGCTGCTGCTGCTGGCGCTCTGCCTCCCCTCCGTCCGGGGCCAGTGCAGAGCGGGCGTTGGCCCCCAGGAGCAGCCCCTGCCTGGCTGGGGGCCCTGCCACACTCCTGCTGCCTTTCTCATGCTTCCACTGCCGCTTCAGAATCGGTTCCCTTTGCTTTCCCTTCTTGCAAAATCCCACTCCCTGCGCCTGCAACACTGGGGTTGAGGCTGGAGCCTGCCTGGTGACTCTCCCATCCACCGCCTTCAGGGGGCAACCAGCCTCCCAGAATGGCTAGCACGTTCTAGGCCCCCAAACCCCACAGTCAGCACAGCAGCAGACGGAAAGCGGAAGCCGCCAAAGGAGCCTCTGGCAAACTCTCTCTGAGTCCGCCTCCTTGATGAAAACTAAGAGACAGAGGAGGAAGTGGCAAGAAGAGGAGCCCTGCATTTTCTTTGACCCATAGCTGGCATGTGTGGGGAGCTTGAGCCACATTGGGGGCTTGCATCCCCTGACTGGACACCCCCTGTGGGCGCTCCCACAGTCTCACAGCCACATAAGGCCCGGTCACATGGGACAAACATGGCACCCAGTTTTGCCCTCCGCTGCCTCCTCCGTTCCGAACGATCCTTCCCTTCCCGGAGACTCCCTCTGTGCGCCTGGCCTTGTCCCAGGGCCACTGCAGGCCGGACTCTGAGCCTCCGGGGTCACCGGCAGGAGCTTTTCCTGCCCCTGAGCTCAGTTCCTGGCAGAGGATGAGAGCCATGCAGGGGGCGGGGAAGATCTCCCCCAGGGCGGAAGAGGCTCAGGCCAGGGGAGAGCCAGGCCGGTCGCTGGTCTTGGGTCAGGAAATGGGCTGGAGGAGATAGGAGGAAAGAGGCGGAGGGGGCGAGGAGCCCAAAGCAGTGGCAGCAGGAGCTGTGTGCCCAGGCAGGCAGAGGCAGGGAGAATCCCGGCTGCAGAGACTGCTCAGAGCGAAGCCCAGGGGCAGGAGGAGGGCCCTGGGTGGCCCGTTTGGCTCGCAAGCTGCTTCTTTCCAGTGGTGGAGCACAGCTGGCCAAGACCTGCGCAGCCAAGTGAGACACTTTGGGCCTGGGTTGGGAGGCAGGGGGTGAGAGTGGTGGCCCGAGGGGGGTGGGGGGCCTTGTGCTGCTCAGAAGTGGGTACTCATGAGCTGGTTCACAGCCCAGTGAGGCATGGTGCCAGGGGGTAAGTAGGTGAACCCAAAGCAGGCCCCCCAAGGCTTCTGGGACCGGGGGCCCTGCCATGCTGGGAGTTCCCTTTTACACCGCTTTGGCCAGGGCGGGAGACCAGTGCATGAGGGAGAGAGTGCCCCCCCTCCTAGCCTGGCAGGGGCACCTCTGGTGCTTGGAGCAGCTTCCTCGGAGAGGGCAGGATGAAGCTCCCTGGGTCCAGGCACTGGGACACCACAGAGGAGCTGAGCTGGGCAGGCTGGGGGGATCTGGTCCCTTGGAGCTGCAAGGGAGCGGGGAGACCTCTTTCTCTGTTCCTTTATTGCCCAGGTGGTGCTGGTGGTCTCAGCAGCCCCTTCCCCAAACCCAGAGGGTCCTTGTCCTGGTAGGAGCCAGCCAGCCCCCCCAACAGTTGGCTTCCCTTGCTGGGCTGTGGCCGCACACATCCCACGGTTCTTCAGGTGCTCAGCTGGGCTGGTGGAGATCGGGTGGGCAGAGGGGCTGGTTTAACCCAGCCCAGGAGGGAGCTGGGTGGATTCCTGACCAGGAGACCTTTGTCTAAGGCAAGTCTCGCCCACCTTCCTGTCCCCCACCTGCAAGCCACAGGTGGACATCACACACACAAACACCACACCCTGTTCTGTTGGCTAGGAATACAGTGTGCTTCTTTCCTGCTTAATTTCTGAAAAGGGGGCACATTGTAGTCACCAGGGAAGGTCTTGGGGCACCAGCATCCACGCAGTTGCCACGTGGGTGACCCCTGGTCTAAGGTGCAGCAGGCAGTTCAGGCAGTGTTTGAAATCTCCTGGGCGCCTGGCACGTCTTTCGCCCGGCGTGGTTCCAGTTGTGACCAAGTGAAGATGTCCTCCACCAGGTTGGGCGACGGACATGTCCACCATCTAACTGGCAGGCAGCAGCGTGGAGATGCCTTGTCACTATTTTATTCTGGATCCTTTTATTTGATGTTTCAATGTGTTGTAAACCTATAATAATAAATCTCTCTGGGGGAAAAGGCAACTAGACAACTGTGGCGACTGTAACTGAGGTTGATGGTGTCATTTGAGCTTCTGTCTTTGCATTTCTTACCCTGCCTTCAGGTGCCCCTTGGCTCATGAGGCCAAGATTTGGCACCATTAAGGGCCCTGGAAGGCAGCCAGCAAGGGGGTCCCCGGGGTCCCTGCCCCTCTGGTGGAAGAGGACCTCCTGTTCAGATGAGCCCTTGAAAAGAGGGCTGGAAGAAGTGTCAGGGGGAGCTTGCCAAGAGCCTTGTTGGGTGGCTGCCTCCTCCATTCCCAGGGCAGAGGGCTGGCCATGGCTCCTAGCCCCGTTGGCTCGGCTCGGCCTCCGTGGGGGAGGCAGCAAGGCTTCTGACTGCCGGTTGCCAGAAGCTGCGGCAGGGGAGAGGGCTCTGGTGCCCGAGTGCTGCTTGCAGGTTTCCCCCAAAAGGCACCTGGCTGGCCACCATGAGAACAGGGGGCTGGACTCAGTGCCCCCATTGGCCTGATCTTGCAGGCTCTTCTTCAAGTGAAGCCCAGAGCCCCACGCTTCCCTCCTGCGGTTTCTCCGTCATCCTCGCCAGCCACTTTTCCGTATCAGTGGCTCCTTTTTGCCGCAGGGTCTTATCAGCTGGGGCTCCTGGCAGGCTCCCTTCCTCTTGGACAGCAGGGCTGTCACTCCAGAGTGACTCGCTGTTCCTTCCTGCTCAGTCCTGGGGCCGCTGCCTCCCAGCCGCAGGGGCCACTTGCTCCCTCGCCTGCAGAGGCCCCCCTGGCTCCCCCACAGCCAACATGGGGGGCTTTGCACCTGCCCTCTGGATCGCCACTCCTCCTGCAGCCAGCCAGGCACCTGCAGTTGGGCTGTTTGCCCCGGATGACAACATTTCTGTCTCGCCAAGCTTTTCCTGCAGAATCAGTTCGATTTGGTGTTGGTCATTTGTTCTCCATTTTATTATTTTATAATTATACAGTGTTTTAATGACTTGATTGTGTATTGTCCTTTTTAAAAATAAATTGGTTGTTTGTAAAAATGCATATTGTTGCCGCATAAACCCTTTATGGGGTCTGAACTGGAGGGGCGGACCAGGAGCAGGACCTTGGGGTCCTGGACTAGGTGGGCACTGGCCAAGATCAAGACCCACCAGCCGCCTTTTGCACCTCGCTATCAGCCGCTTGCGACCAAAGGAAGATGCCCGGGTGCCAGGATGGCGCCTGACATCTCCACCATCTGGAAGTGCCAGCCTGGGGATCCTCGGGTCTGGACTGTTTTCACACACTAGCAGCACATCCTCATAGCAGTGTTAGAAACTGGGATATACAAGCTAGGAGCCATATGGCTCCTGGGATTTGGATTGCAGGTACCAAAACAGAATGTTTAGTCATTTATATATTTATATTTAAAGACAGATGCAATATTTGTTTGTTTGTTTGTTTATTCTTTCTTCTGGGTGAATCAGGGAGTCTGCAGGATAGCAGCTGATTTGGCTGGCAGCGCAGCAGCAGCAAAAAACAAAGACGTTCTTTTAGTGCTACCCTGCAGACCCCCTGAATCACCCATCCAGTTGCAAAAGGCCAGTTGCCAGTCACAAAAAAGGGACCCTGAGGATCATCCAGCTCAACCCCCCGCAATGCAGGAGTATGCAGCTGCCCCATGCAGCAATCAAACCTGCAACTTTGGTGTTATCAGGACCACGCCATAACCAACTGAGCTATCCTGGCTCTGCATATCCTGTAGAATTCTATCCATTGTGGTTTATCTGCACAACCAGAATGAATTTCAGGAAGCAAAAAGTCGACTTTTGAGCCATCTGGCTCAAAAATGGCAACTAGACCTTCTGTTTTGGCGACTGTAACCCTGGTTTAAGGAGCCATTTTGCGCCTAGCTGATATATCTTGAGTTTCTAACACTGCACAAAATTGAGGAGGGCCTTGGTGGAGCTAGAACTGCCCCGTTTCCTGGAACTGCTACCCTTCCTTCCTTCCTTCCTTCCTTCCTTGAGCTCTGGGTGACTTGCGTTGGGGACCCAGGTAGCTTGCCCCAGTGTGTTGGGTCCAGCTCTGTCTTCCACTTTTGCCAAACCGCCTTTATAATCAAGGGAAACCCAGCGTTGCTCAGCACCTGAGGGGGTCCCTGAAAACAAAAATAGAGGGGGGTGCATTGGAAGGGGGGGCGATGCTCTTTCTGCCATCTTCCGTTCTCCCCCCTCCCATCCTGCACTGGAGGTTCTTCGCTCGCCTTGGCCTGGTGGCCTGACCAACCTGCAGCCAGGGGCATTGGGGGTGCTGTCCGTCCCCAGTGTCATGCCTGGGGGGGGACGACAAAATCCCCCTGGGCAGACCTGCGTGGTGGCACTTGCACCCCCGGCGGGCAGATTTTCATGATTGGTGCAATTGTCATTGTGAAAATCCGCCCGCTGATCGTGCAAATACGCCTGGTGATCAGCCTGGCAACCCCCAGCAGGTGGCGCTTGCATCCCTGGCGGGTTTTATGCGATCGGTGGTCGGATTTCCACAATCAGCGGGCGGCACTGCCTGGCACCCCTGGCGGGCAGTGCTTGCACTCCCGCCTGCGGCACTTCCAGCTGGGGGTGCAAGCACTGCCCGACGAGCAGCCGGGGGTGCCAGCGCCGATCGTGAAAATCCGACTACCGATCATACAAATACGCCTGGCAGCATAGGGACGGCATGGGGCGACATGGCACAGGGCGCACAGCACCCATATGGACGGCACGGGATGCCGAGTGCCCTGTCCCATTCCTATGGGCGCTGTGCCCCGCCCCTATGGCTGGTTCGCCCTGCCCCTGGGCACGCCACCGCAGGTGCCCGAGAGGCTTCCTCTGCCGCTGCCTGCATCTTCACTGAGCCCCAGGCTCAGCTGTAAAAAGGCAAGTGGGATTCTACCTTGCAGCCCCCCCCCAATGTCCCAGCCTGGCCCTTGGGGGGGGGGAAGAGTGGATCCCCACCCGTGGGCTTGGAGCCTTGGAACCATTGAATGGTCAAGGGACCCCTGCCAGTTGACCAACCTTTGTTTCAGCGCCTCCTCGAGTGCTTCCTGGCTGAAGGGACTTGTCTTGTCTCCGGGGGTCTTGCTCACCAGCGGCTCTTGCCCCTCTTTGCCCCGCAGGTGAAGCAGGAGAGGGGACACCCCAGCCGCCACCATGGTTGCCTTATCCCTCAAGATCAGCATTGGCAACGTGGTGAAGACGATGCAGTTTGAGCCGTCCACCATGGTGTACGACGCCTGCCGCATGATCCGGGAGCGAGTTCCGGAGGCGCAGATGGGCCAGCGTAAGTCGGGGGCAGAGGGGTTGGGTAGGCTGGAGCAGCTGATATGGGGGGGGGGCGTTGAATGTTCTCAACTGCATCTCTTCACCTCAGGCAAGAGAGGGGGATATGCCCTTCTGACGGCTCCATGCAGAGCTGAAGAGAGGCGGGGAGTGTTGGGGGACATCTGCAGAGGTGGGTCCTCAAGCCCAAGCACAGGGGTCCCGGGGGGGGGCCCTGCCTGGGCCTCCGTCTGCAGCCACTGGACCTTCCCTTTGGCCTGTCCTGGGAGAGTCTTTCCTGCTCTTTTCCAGCCACTGACTTTGGCCTCTTCCTGTCGGACGAAGATCCCAAGAAAGGAATCTGGCTGGAAGCTGGAAAGGCCCTGGACTACTACATGCTCCGCAATGGGGTGCGTTTCCCCCCCCCACCTTCCTTCCCCTGGCCGCTCCCTCCCTTGCCAGGCGGGCGCCTCCTCCTTTGCCAGGCGGGCGCCTCCTCCTTTGCCTGGCCTCCTCTTCCCCCTCCCCTGCCCCCCCCTCTCCCAGCCCTCTCTGATGCCCCCCCCCCCAACGTTCCAGGACACCTTGGAGTACAAGAAGAAGCAGAGGCCGCTGAAAATCCGGATGCTGGACGGGACGGTTAAGACGGTCATGGTGGACGATTCCAAGACGGTCACAGACATACTCATGACCATCTGCGCCAGAATCGGTGAGCGGGGGGCCCTGATCCAGGGAGGGAGGGAGGGAGGGAGGGAGAGAGACGGTCTCTACCCCCCCCCCCAACAGAGAGACAGGTTGTCTTGCTCTGCAGAAGGCAAGAGGGAGGCGCTTCTCTGGGGATTTCTCCCAGTCTGGCAGGGCTGATCTCTCTCTCCCCACCCACCCTCTTGACACGGGGGGGGGGGGTCTCCTCGCCCGGCAGGCATCACGAACTACGACGAGTACTCCCTGGTGCGGGAAATCGTGGAGGAGAAGAAGGAGGAGCAGACGGGGACCCTCAAGAAGGACAAGACCCTCCTGCGGGATGAGAAGAAGATGGAGAAGCTCAAACAGAAGCTCCACACGGACGATGAGTGTAAGTCGGTGGGGTGGGGGGACGACCCAGGAGGTCCCAGGAGCAGTGGGGCCGGCTGGATGCTCCGCAAAGAGTGGGGGTGGGGCTCTCTCCTTCCCCCCGCCTCCCCTCCCAATGTTCTCTGCGCCCCCACAGTGAACTGGCTGGACCACGGGCGCACCCTCCGAGAGCAGGGCATCGATGACAGCGAGACCCTCCTCCTGCGGCGGAAGTTCTTCTACTCGGACCAAAACGTGGATTCGCGGGATCCTGTGCAACTCAACCTGCTCTATGTGCAGGTACTGTTCCCTTCACACAACCCTGCAGGTCTCGGGCATGATCCTAACCCCAGTTTACCTGTGAACCCCCCCCCTCACCCCACATGCAGCCGCTCAGTGGGATGGGCCCTGCCAGAGATGCCCCATAAGCCCCATTTTCTGCATTTGTAAAGCATTCAATCATTTAGTGTGGCAGCAGCTGCCCTCTGGAACTCCCTGCCTCTTGATATCAAGCAGGAGCTTTTGCTTTACACTTTTTGGCGCCTGCTAAAACCATTCTTTAGACAACCCCCCCCATATGCTTGGAAGGTAGAAGTGAGTTCTAACCTGTTTTAGTATTTTTACTTTCTGTACGTTTTCAGCTCAATTTCAACATTTTATCTTTATATTAACTGCTTTGAGGTTGTTGGTGTTTTTTTTTTTACAATCAAGCATTGTATAAATTTTGAGAAATAAATTAAATAACCCCCAAGATATACCTGGCAGGTGCCATAAAGGTTGGGTTGGTGGAGTGGCCAGCAGGTCTCCCCCCCCAGCCCAAAATCCTTGGGGAGAGGGTGGGAGGGAAGGGGAAGGATCCATCAAGGAGATATGAATTAGCTGTGCATTAATTAAGGAGAATGAATTCCCTGTGCCCCGCCCCCCCCCTTTTTCAGGCCCGAGACGACATCCTGAACGGCTCCCACCCCGTCTCCTTCGACAAGGCCTGCGAGTTTGCGGGGTTCCAGTGCCAGATCCAGTTTGGCCCCCACAATGAGCTGAAGCACAAGGCGGGATTCTTGGAGTGAGTGCCCCTGCCGGTCTCTGCCCGCTTGGTGTGGGCTTCGCAGCGGAGCGCCAGGGGGAACCGAGTCACAGGGCGCCACGCAGAAGCCAGTAGAGGTTGGGCAGCCGTCCGCCTGGGATTCTTCACTGCAGTTCCCTTCATTTGGGCAATGCCTCCTTGCGCTGGGCAGGACTGCCCCCCCCCAAAGGGAGAGTTTGGGTTGGCCAGCAAAGGTTTGGGGTTCTTCCTTGCTCTCCCTCCCCTCATGCCCCCCTCTCCTCCCCCTTTTCCAGCCTCAAGGACTTTCTGCCCAAGGAGTACATCAAGCAGAAAGGCGAGCGCAAGATTTTCATGGTGAGTGGGGGGGTGGGGGGGCTGGCTGCAGCCAGGGACCCCTTGGACCTCCAGGGGAAGGGGGCTCACAGGGGGCACTTCTCCCCCTCCACGGATGAGTGTGCTTGCGGGTGGGGCACACAAAACATCTGCATTTGACAGGATCTGCTGCCCATTTCCCAGAGGACCCTGTGTGGGGACCTGGAATGCCCCTGCTGTGTGGGGCGGCTCTGGCGGGTGAGGGGCCCCCCTTTCCCTGGGGGTGGGAGGAGCGGAAGGGTGACCCCCTCCTCTGCTCTGCCCTCAGGCCCACAAGAACTGTGGCAACATGAGCGAGATCGAGGCGAAGGTCCGCTACGTGAAGCTGGCTCGATCCCTCAAGACCTACGGGGTCTCCTTCTTCCTGGTCAAGGTGAGGGGGGCCCTGCCCCATCTCTCTGCCCTTTCAGGGGGGCAGGATGCTCGGGGAGTGCCCTGCCTCCAACTGAGGTGGGGCTGTTGCACCCTTGGCTCTTCTATGCCTCCATGTTTGCCCCTTGAGGTGGGCACAGTGGCTCTGGAGGTGGCTGGTGCCCCCTTGGTGCAGGGGGCGGGGGAGCTGAGGGTTCCCCTTGGGCCTGACACACGTGTCCCCCCCCCTCCTCACCTGCGTCCTGCAGGAGAAGATGAAGGGCAAGAACAAGCTGGTCCCCCGCCTGCTGGGCATCACCAAGGAATGTGTCATGCGGGTGGATGAGAAGACCAAGGAGGTCATCCAGGAGTGGAACCTCACCAACATCAAGCGCTGGGCAGCCTCCCCCAAGAGCTTCACGCTGGTAGGCCTTCCTCCTCCTCCCTCTTCCTCCCCCCCCCCCGCCATCTCCAACTCTCTTTGCCCTCTCCCGGGGGCGAGCCAGACTGGTGGCCCCACGGCAGGGAGGTGCCTTGTGCCCCCTCCCCATGTGGAAGAAGTGCAGCGGCAGAAGGGGGCTGCTGGGGGCTGCGTCCTGCAAGCCGAGGGAAGGCAGGTGGGAGGGCTGGGCGGGATCCGGGTTTCAACATCGCGATGCATCACCAGCTGAACGTCGCAGTAGACAATGTCTGGAATAAGAATGGAGCTGTGCAGGGACTTCTCGGCAGTGGCACCCTCCCTGAGGGACATCTGAAGGCAGCCCTGTATTGGGAGGCTTTTAATGCTTGGTGTTTTTATTATGTTTCATCATCATTATCATTTTATTTGTATGCCGCCTTTCCATAGTTAAAACAATGCTCAGGGCGGCTCACAACATGACAGGTTTACATAATTACCAACGTAGCAAAAGGCATAAACAATCAATAAAACACATCAAAAAGTACACAAGCAAATGGAAAAACAATTTCCACATGAATCATAAAATCTAAAACTAAGAGTACAGCATTAATATCAATCACAATTTAAAATGACATGGATAAAAAATAAAGAGTGGCTGGGGAAACCCAGCCAGATGGGCGGGGTATAAATAATAAATTATTATTATATTATTATTATTATAAAAGCAATTTGAAAAGAAAACAGAAACAAAAAGCAGCAGCATCCGTCCTTTCTGGAGCCAGCCAGGCCCCGTCCCAAGCCGGGGGGGAGAGGCAGGTCAGGGCCCTTCAGGCTCCCAGCAGGTCACACTAGGTTCTTAGATATGCTGTAAGCCGCCCAGATTGGTTGGGGAAACCCAGCCAGATGAGCGGGGTATAATCATCATCATCATCTGGCTTCACATGTGGCTGCCCTACAGTGACCGGTGGGGAGGGGAGAGCTGCCCCCCCTGAACTTTTTGCTTTCCTCTTGCAGGACTTTGGGGATTACCAGGACGGCTACTACTCTGTCCAGACGACGGAGGGGGAGCAGATTGCGCAGCTCATTGCCGGCTACATTGACATCATCCTGAAGAAGGTGAGGCCGGGGGGAGGCAGGGAGAGGGCGCCCCCCCTCAGGTGTGGCGTCTGTCTGCCTGGGCATGCGGGGGGGGGGCAAGGCCAAGCAGGATGCTGGCCAAGGGGAAGGATGTCCCCCCCCCTCAGGAGGATGGGCTGCCTTGCCCTGGCGGTGCTGGGAGGCTCTTCTGCCCCCTGTGCCCCACGGCCGCCTTGGTCTGTGGACGGCGGAGTCATTGCCTGCCCCCTTCTCTGCCCTGCAGAAAAAGAGCAAAGACCACTTTGGCCTGGAGGGGGACGAGGAATCGACCATGCTGGAGGAGTCCGTCTCCCCCAAAAAGTAAGTCTGGAGGGAGAGGAGGGCTGTGGGGGGCAGGGGGGGCTGTCGCTGCCCGGAGTGGGGGTGCTTCTTCTCTCCTCCCTTCCTCCGCTTGCCTCGCAGGTCCACTGTCCTCCAGCAGCAGTTCAACCAGGTCAACAAGGCCGAGACGGGCTCCCTGGCCCTGCCGGGCATCATCCGCCTGGGCGCCGGTGGGCCGGAGAACTTCCAGATGGGCACCATGCCCCAGGCCCAGCAGCAGGTCACCAGCGGGCAGATGCACCGCGGGCACATGCCCCCCCTGGTAAGGAGCCCTTCTCTCTCCCCTCCGCTCCCAGCCATTTCCCTGTACATCATGCATGGTTGGGGTTGGGGGAGCATTGAGTGGACGGCCGTCTGGGATACAGGGGGTTGGGCTAGATGACCGCAAGGGGTCCCTTCCACCTCTACAAGTCAATGATTCACAGAGTCCTCTTCCCTCTGGGCCTGTGTGCACCCGTGGCTGCTGCTGAGGAGTGGTCAGTGCTGGGTATACGTATAAGCTAAGCAAGCTATAGCTTAGGGCCCCACTCTCTTGGGGGCCCCCCAAAAAAATTAAAGAAAAAAACCCCTTGATGTACATTTTCAAAATATAAGATAAAAAAACAAAAAAATGAAACCTACATACAGCAACAGGGTTTTGTGTTCTGTTGGCTCCTATGATGCCTGCTAGCCTGCTCTCTCAAATATCACTGGTTTGCTCCTTTCTCTATGTAGGGGGCCTACATTCTGATATTTATAATTATTAGTAGTTTGCATCATATATTTACACCTATTATTTTTTCATATTCTAGCAAGTTCCTAGAGACTCGATTATGAGTCTTTGTAAATTGTGTTTCTAAAGGAACTTTTGTTATTGCCAGATGCCAATGTGTTTGCATTATTAATAAAATATTATTATTAAAAAAATATTTTATTATGAATAAAAAATCATTTTAAGTTAGAGCTTAATAATTATTTCACTATTAATATACTTCTTCTTAATTCTATTTCACCTTTTAATTGTATTTGAGTTCAACAATTACTTGGATAAAACACATGTTTTGTTATGTGCAAATGGCTTGAGATACCTATGAGGTCCATAAATGACCATATAGCATATACTCAACACACACAAAAAAACAGTGACAATTTGTTGTTGTCAAAGGACAGCTGGACATAGAAAGGGCCCCATTACCTTCAGGAGCTGAGGGCCTCATCAGACCTCAATCCGGCCCTGGGAGTGGTGCTTATGTAGCCCCACCCACATCGCAGCCCACGGGTGCCCTGTTTGCCCCCCTCCTTCCAAGGGCCCTTGAGCTCCAGGAGAGGGCCAGGCTGTTCTTCCTCCTCCTCTTCTTCTTCTTCTTCCTTGTGTTGCAGACCTCGGCCCAGCAGGCCTTGACGGGCACCATCCTCTCCAGCATGCAGGCGGTCCATGCTGCCCAGTCCAACCTGGAGGACTTTGACACGCTGCCCCCCATGGGGCAGGACGCGGTGAGTGGGGCTGGCCAAGGGAAGGGGCCCTTTGGGGGGGGAGCCTCCCCTGTGGAGTCCTGGAATAACGGCCCCCTTGCCTCCCCCTCAGGCCTCCAAAGCCTGGCGCAAGAACAAGATGGACGAATCGAAGCACGAGATCCACTCCCAGGTGGACGCCATCACGGCTGGCACGGCTTCCGTGGTGAACCTGACGGCGGGCGACCCGGCCGAGACGGACTACACGGCCGTGGGCTGCGCCGTCACCACCATCTCCTCCAACCTGACGGAGATGTCCAAGGGGGTCAAGCTGCTGGCTGCCCTCATGGAGGACGAGGGGGGCAACGGCCGGCAGCTCCTGCAGGCCGCCAAGAACCTGGCGGGGGCCGTCTCAGAGCTGCTGAAGACCGCGCAGCCCTCCAGCGCGGAGGTGAGCCTGGCTGCTGGGGGCGAAGGGAAGTCTCCTCTGCAGTGCAAGTCCTGCCTTGCAGGGGTTGGATTAGGCGGCCCAGCGCTGTGATTTTATACTTGTATCCCACAATCTCAGTTTTTTAAAAAAGATCAAAGTGGTTTAAAAGCATATCAGTCGTACCTTGCTTGACAAATGCCTTGGTACTCAAACGTTTCGGCTCTCGAACGATCGAAACCCGGAAGTGAGTATTCCGGTTTTTGAGCTGTTTTTGGAAGCCGAACGTCCAATGTGGCTTCTGCTATTGTTTCCGGTGCACCTGCGCAATCGGAAGCCAATCGGATCGGAAGCCTCACCCAGAGTGGCTGGCGAAACCCAACCGGATGGGCGGGGTACAAATAATAACAACTCATTATTATTATTATTATTATTATTATTATTATTATTATTGGTTTCCGAACGTTTCGGAAGTTGAACGGACTTCCAGAACGCATTCGGTTCCAAAACCAAGGTATGCCTGTATGCACATTAAAAACATATACACATTAGATTCACAGCAACATTTAAACCACAGCTTGGTTGACTTTACAGAAAACATTTGTTGCAATTGTCTTCAGAAGCCTGATGGCACCAGAAGGTTCTCAGCCACCATGTCAAGGTTAATGTGCTGGAGACCCCCCTTGAGAGACCACCTTGACCCTCCTACACCCAGGAGAGCCCAGGGGGTTGGACTAGATGACCCTGGGCTCCCTCCCAACTCTATGATGCTGTGATTCTCCCCCGAGCCTCCATGGACCCCAGAAACCCATCTCCACATGAACTCTGAGCGGGGCCTTCCATGTGGTTGCCCCTATTCTGAGGGACAGCGTTCCTCTAGAGATGTGTCACGCACCCAACTCTGCCCACTTTCTGGAAGCAACTGGAGCCCTTTGTGCTGAGACAGCCATTCCCAGCTGGACAAAGGGGACTTTGCCACGAGGGTCTGCCTGTTCGGGTTTAGGTCTTGTGGGTAGTTGCGTTTCTCACTGTGCGGGGGTTGCCTTCAGGGGCCACCCCTAACCTCTAGGCCTTTCCTCCTCCAGCCGCGGCAGAACCTTTTGCAAGCTGCAGGTGCCGTGGGGCAGACGAGTGGGGAGCTGCTGCAGCAGATTGGGGAGAGCGACGCCGACCCCCATTTCCAGGTGAGTGGCAGGGGCGCCACCCCCCGCCAGGTGAGAAGCAAGGGAGAGTCTCTGGGGCACACCTGGCGGGGGGCAGCCTGGCACAGGATGGGCAGTGGGGGGTGGCGCTTGGGCCCAGTAACCTCCCTTGTCTTGTGGATTCGTGTGCAGATGGTGGAGAGCCGGCGCCCTCGGACCTTGTCCGCCCCTGACCCCAAGACGGTAAAAGGGCCTGTGTGCTCTCTGGGGCAGAGCCCTCCTCTGCGCTGCTGCCAATCATTGGGGCTCGCTGGCCAAGGGGCTTGGGGCAAGCTCTCGCTCTCGCTGGCTCATGCTCGGCTCCCCCTGTTGCAGGAGCCTCGGCCCCTCCAGTTGGTGACCCACAAGCCAGGAAGCCCCCAAAATCACCGGCCAGAGGGTCTGCGTAGGCCAAGATTTGGCAGGACCCCCAGGAGGCTGCCTGTGGGACTCTCCGCCACATGGCGTAGCAAAGTCAGCAGGGACCTCTGTTGGGAGAGCAGCTTGCGCTGCCAGATCTCCCCACAGATCCTGGCCCCGATGCCAGAGAACCCTGCCAGCCTCCCAGGGCTGGGCCTCCATCAGGGCAGGCGGCCTTGAGGCTCCTTCTGCCCCCAGCGCCCCATGTGGGGTCTTGGCTGCTTCGGCAGCAGGGGGATCCGAGCATCTTCTCTCCCCCCTCCCGGTCCTTGCGGTGGGGGGCTGTGAGCGCTTCCTCTTGGTGACGGGTTTGGTGCGCGGTGCTCTCTGTGCCTGTGATTGAGGCCGGAGAGGGTGGTGGTTGGGGGGGTGTCTTGGGGTGGGGGGTGAGTGCCGCAGGAGCACTGTGGGGGGGGGGGTTGTGCGTGGCGGCTCTTGTCTGGCAGAGGTGGAAGAAGGATGATCTCACCTGCGCCAGGGAGAGCCTGGAAGGGCCCTCCTCGCCCGGCTCGGGTTTCCCTGCTGAATGTTTCATGAGCACAACCAGCCAATGCCGCCTCTTCCCCCCCCCGCCCTCCCCCCGACAGGACATGCTGATGCAGCTGGCGAAGGCCGTGGCCAGTGCCGCTGCCGCCTTGGTCCTGAAGGCCAAGAACGTGGCCCAGAAGACGGAGGACTCGGTGCTGCAGACGCAGGTCATTGCTGCTGCCACGCAGTGCGCCCTCTCCACCTCCCAGCTGGTGGCTTGCACCAAGGTGAGCAGCAGGCCCTGAGCACCCACCCAGGACCCACCCTGCCCTCCTGATCCCATGGGTCTGGGGCGGCAGCTGGCCTTGGTTCTTCCTCTTCCAGGAAACACCCTTGAGGCTTCCGTTTGGAGAAGCCGGCCCCTGCTGCCATCTCCCCAAAGGGAAGTGGGGCTGGGTCAGGCTGGGCCACTGCTCTGACCCCCCTGTGCCTTCCCCATTCCTCCTCCTCCTTGGCAGGTGGTGGCGCCCACCATCAGCTCGCCCGTCTGCCAGGAGCAGCTGGTGGAAGCCGGCAAGCTGGTGGCCAAGTCCGTGGAGAGCTGTGTGGACGCGTCTCAGGCGGCCACGGGCGACGAGCAGCTGCTGAAGCAGGTGGGGGTGGCGGCCACGGCCGTGACGCAGGCCCTCAACGACCTGCTGGAGCACATCAAGCAACATGCCACGGGCGGGCAGCCCATCGGCCGCTACGACCAGGCCACCGACACCATCCTCAACGTCACGGAGAACATCTTCAGCTCCATGGGGGATGCAGGTGAGCTGGCGTTGGCGGGAGGCTCTGTGGGGGCTGGCTTGTCCACGGAGCCACGAGGGCGTTGGGGGGGGCGGCTGGGGGCATCTCAGGGTCCATCTGTGGGGCTGGCTCTCACCTCTCTCCTCCTGTGCAGGGGAAATGGTGCGTCAGGCCCGCATCCTGGCTCAAGCCACCTCCGACCTGGTGAACGCCATCAAGGCCGATGCCGAAGGGGAGACGGACCTGGAGAACTCGCGCAAGCTCCTGAGTGCTGCCAAGATCCTGGCCGACGCCACGGCCAAGATGGTGGAGGCAGCCAAGGTGTGGCATCGGGGCTGGGCAGATGGGGGGGGGAAGCCTGCCTGGCAGGGGAGAGAGGTGGTGGGGCCAGGCGCAGGCCTACCTGTCTGACTTCTGCCCGTGTGCCTTGGCTCAAAGGGAGGAGGTGGCCTCCCTTCCTGGCCCTCCAGCCCTGCCTCCTCTTCCCAGGGGGCCAGACAGCGGCAGAGCCTGAGGGCACAGCAGTGACGCTCCCCGCTTGGAGTTCCCAGCAACAGGGTCCAAGAATTGTAGAGGAGGAAGGGACCCCAAGTGTCATCCAGACCACCCTCTTGCAGCTCAGGAATCACGACTTCATGCCCTGCCTCTGGCAGTGGAGGGAGGGTGCAGGCGCTGAGCCACGGAGAGCCTCCCCCGCCCTGGATTGGCCCCCCTTCCTTGGGAAGCAACAACTGAGTGCCACGTCTGTGCCCACAAGGATGCCCTCCTCGCCACATCCCATTTCAGGGAGGGGGTTGTCCACCCCCCCGGGTGATGCCCTCTCATCCTGTCCTCATGCCCTCTGGTGCCAGCCATATACATTTCCTGGCTAGAGCTGGCCAGTGCCCCTTGCCAGTGCCCCCCGGGGCACCTGCTGGGAGCCTCACTGGCGCCTCTTTCCCCACTCAGACTCCCTGCTCAGTCCCCGTGAGGTGGGGGTGGGTGGCCTGGCGGGGCCATTCTGACCAGCCTCCTCTCTTGCTCTCTGCCCACCAGGGGGCTGCAGCCCACCCAGACAGCGAGGAGCAGCAGCAGCGCCTGCGGGAGGCGGCCGAGGGGCTGCGCATGGCCACCAACGCAGCCGCCCAGAACGCCATCAAGAAGAAGCTGGTGCACCGGCTGGAGGTTAGTGCTGCAAGTGGCGTGTGTGTGTGTATGTGCCCATGCCCGTCGCTTGCCATGGCCTGGCTGGCTGGGCAGAGCGAGGGGCCTTCCTGGCCTCACCCTGTCCCCCACTTTCTCTCTCCCCAGCATGCAGCCAAGCAAGCAGCAGCAGCCGCCACCCAAACCATTGCAGCCGCCCAGCATGCAGCCACCACCAACAAGAACCCAGCTGCCCACCAGCAGCTGGTGCAGAGCTGCAAGGTGAGCGGGAGGGAGGGGGAGTGCTGGGCTTCACACACACACACACACACACACACACACACACACACACACACACACACACACCGGCCTCAGTGGGGGTGTCTGGCTTGGGTCAGTGGGGCCATCCCAACCTCTCATTATTGTTGCTGTTGCAGCCATTGCTATGAATTAAATTTATATACCACTCTTCTTCCAAAGATCACAGGTCAGGTTGCGACACAAAACACACAATGCATAACACAATAGTTTTAATAACAAATACTGATAGCAATATGAATAACAATAACATGACATTATGTTAGCCGTCATTCATTTGACAGAGGAGGCCACTGCCAAGTAAATAAATAAAGGCAGCCATGTTTAGGGAAGTTTTTAGCATTTGATGTTTTATCGCTTTGTTGTTGTTGTTGTTGTTGTTGTTGTTGTTAATAATCTGTTGGGAGCCGCCCAGAGTGGCTGGGGAAACCCAGCCAGATAAGTGGGTATAAATTATATATCATTATCATTATCATTATCATTATCATTATTAATGAATGGCTGCTATCACAATGGTCAGAAACACCAGTCACCCCCCCCCCCGAAACAGACACATTTGAACGGCCACAAGTACTTCCGACTGTGGGCGCCTCTTGCTTCCTTTGGGTGAGTGGGGGCTCAGCACCCCCCCCCCGAGCCCCAGAGACTCTCCTGGCACCCCTGGGGCAAGAAGGACCAAGACGGGGTTCAGATGGAGGCCCCCCAACCATCTCTTTCTCCCGCCCTCCTCCAGGTGGTGGCGGACCAGATCCCCATGCTGGTCCAGGGCGTCCGGGGGAGCCAGTCGCAGCCCGACAGCCCCAGTGCCCAGCTGGCTCTCATTGCTGCCAGCCAGAACTTCCTGCAGGTGAGGGGATGGGCAGCGGAGGGTGCCCGCAGGGCGAGGGGGCGTGGGCACCCCAGGGTGGGGGGGCTCCTCGTGGTGACCACTCTCCTTTCCCTCCCCCCACTGCAGCCCGGCGGGAAGATGGTGGCCGCGGCCAAGGCCACGGTGCCCACCATCTCGGACCAGGCCTCCGCCATGCAGCTCAGCCAGTGCGCCAAGAACCTGGCAGCCGCCTTGGCAGAACTTCGCACGGCAGCACAGAAGGTAAGCAGGAGCAGCCGTCAAGCCCCCTGCCCTCTTCACAGCCGTGGCCCCTTCTTCTTCTTCTGGCCCTTGGTTCTCTGTGGGGTGAAGGGGGACCTCCCCCCCCCAGAGTCTTCTGCCAGTCTTCTAGGGAGCAAGCCATGCTAAGGAGGGTGGCAGGGGCTGGGGGCGGGGATGACGTGTGGCGCCCCCTGGGAGTGACACCCTCCTGTTCCACGGCAGGCACAAGAGGCCTGCGGCCCCCTGGAGATCGACTCGGCCCTCAGCTTGGTGCAGAGCCTGGAGAGGGACTTGCAGGAAGCCAAGACGGCGGCCAGAGAGGGCAAGCTGAGGGCCCTTCCGGGAGAGACGGTGAGCAGAGGGGGACATGGGGGGGGTCAGAAGGCATGGGGGGGAGGTGGGGGCAGCAGGCCAAGAGGGGGCCTGGGGGCCTGTTGACTCTGCGTCTCCTGCAGATGGAGAAGAGCGCCCAGGACCTGGGGAACAGCACCAAGGCCGTCAGCTCCGCCATCGCCCAGCTGCTGGGAGAGGTTGCCCAGGGCAACGAAAACTACACAGGTACTCCTCAGTGCCCCCCAAGCCCCCTCCCCACCAGCAACCTCCATTGCTCCTCCCCCTAGCTGTTGCAGGCTCCTCCCTTGCTATACATAGTTCAGGGTTCGTCCCTCTGTTCCTCCGGGGTCTGGATTGGGCCCACCCTCCTCCTCCTCTTCCTCACCCCCCTTGGGGTTGTTCCTCTTGGGGAGGGAGGGTCCTGGCCAGGGTTGGGCTGACGCTGCCCTCTCCCCCTGCCTGCCTCCTTCCTCCCCCAGGGATTGCTGCCCGCGATGTGGCCCATGCGCTGCGCTCCCTGAGCCAAGCTGCCCGCGGGGTGGCTGCCAACTCGGAGGAGCCGCAGGTCCAGGCCGCCATGCTGGAGTGCGCAGGCGACGTCATGGACAAGGCCGGCAACCTGATTGAGGAGGCCCGCAAGGCCGTGGCCAAGCCGGGAGACCCCGAGAGCCAGCAGCGCTTGGCCCAGGTGAGCCCTTGGCCTGGTGTGGGGGCCTTGGGGGTGGGGGGTTGTGGCCCTCCCCACTGAGCCGCTCTGCCCTCTCCCGGCAGGTGGCCAAGGCTGTCTCTCAGGCTCTCAACCGCTGCGTCAACTGCCTTCCTGGACAACGGGATGTGGACGCCGCCATTCGCACGGTGGGCGAGGCCAGCAAGAGGCTCCTGGCCGACTCGGTGAGATCCTGCCCTTCCCTTCTCTCTCTGGCTTGGTGGGAGGTGGGGAGGGCATCCCCTCTGGGGGTCTCCTGACCGCTCAGCTCTGGGACCAGTTTAGCAAACTGGGGGGCCCTTGTACGACCCAGGGCAGCGTGTCTGCCCACCCTCCTCTGGGCTGCAGAGTTATCCCTCCCCTTTTTAAATGGCCCAGGCACACCCCACCCCGACAGTCGCATAATGTCTCACTCGTGGCTGGAGTCCAGAGGGTGCTCTAGGGCTGCCCCATCGACTGCCTCTGCATTAGTGATCCTGCAGAGCAAAACCCCATCAAATCCAGCCCCACCCCCCAAAAAATCACAGGGGTGCCAGTGCCGGGAAGTTATCTCCCCTCCTGTATGGCCACTTTGCCCCACAGGATCCAGCCGAGAGTTTCCTGCTCCTGTTTTTTTTGAGGGGGGATTCAAGTGACTGTGGGGGGCTTTGCTCCCCATTGATGGACAGGCCCTTCCTTTGGGGGGCATCAGGAGGTGGATCGGTCTAGGCCACAGAGGGGCTGTGGGGGAAAGTGCAGCAGAATATGCCCTGGGCCCTCAGTTACATAAAGCATTTCTGTTCTGCTCCTTGTTGTAAAAGCCATTCTGGGGCAGGTTACAAATTGTAGAGTCGGAGGGTCCTCCAGGGCTCATCTAGTCCAACCCCCTGCAGTGCAGGAATCACTGCTAGAGAATCCCCGACAGACAACCATGTGATTTCTGCTTTAAAACCTCCCAATGAAGGAGAATCTGGCCCCTTCCGAGGTTCTCCGTCCTGCTGTGCCATGGATAGAATAAAACATTAATTCACATCCATGAAAGGAGCAGTACAAATATGAGCCCAGAGGGCAGCACATCCATCCCAGCCAAGTAACACCTGGGCAGGTGAACCTGACTCTTGCTTTTATCCCTGGTCCAAGTGAAGCCCTTTGGGCAGCGGTGTTGGGTCTTGTATCTGAAGACGGAAGAGGTGCGGCTGTAACCAATTCTGGCCAAGAGGCGGTGTCTCTTTGCATGTCAAGGGAGCGGGGGGGGGGGGGGGCATAGCCCTGTGGTGAGTCCCATGCCTGAAACTGACTCTCGTTCCCTCCAGTTCCCCCCCAGTGGCAAAAACTTCCAGGAGGCCCAGAGTCACTTGAACCAGGCAGCCGCTGGCCTCAACCAATCGGCCACGGAGCTGGTGCAGGCGTCTCGCGGGACCCCCCAGGACCTGGCCAAGGCCTCCGGCAAGTTCGGCCAAGACTTCAACGAGTTCCTGCAGGCCGGCGTGGAGATGGCCGGCCAGTCGCCGGTAAGAGACCCCCTTGGAGAGGGAGGGCTGTGTACGCAGGGTGGCAAATTGCACGTGTGTGTGCGCGCAGTGGGGTTAGAGTGGGGCTCAGGTGGGCAGTGCCAGGGGACCATCTTCCCCGGAGGAACGGGCTCTGGAAGAAGGGCAGGCTGGCTGCTCAGTCGGGGCTCTGCCTTTTTCCCCCGGTGCAAAATGGCCGTTTCACTGCCTCAGACAAAGCCTGGAGGGCAAGGCGGGGAGTCCCACTCTGCTCCTCCATTCAGGCTCAGCTCCTGACAGGATTGGGACCGGGGGCCCTGACAGCTCACTATTGAAACAGCAGGTTGGCTTTACGTGGACTTTTAACCGTAGTAAAGAAAGCAGGTGCTGTCAAGGAACAAGTTGATGCCAGGCTGGTTGCCTGGCAGTGGGGCTGTTGGGTGAATGCGAGGCCCCCTGGCCCTGGCTTGGGGCGGATGGCCGAGTGACCCCTCCTTCTGCCTCCCTCCCTTTCTCCCCACAGTCCAGGGAAGCCCAGGCCCAGGTGGTCTCCAACCTGAAGAGCATCTCCATGTCGTCCAGCAAGCTCCTCCTGGCCGCCAAGGCCCTCTCCGCCGACCCTGCGGCCCCCAACCTCAAGAACCAGCTGGCAGCCGCTGCCCGGTAGGGTCTCCCTCCTGCTGGGGGCAGAGTGGGGATGCCCTGTGTTGTCTTTTGGGCTGGGCTTCATCTAAGCGGCTGTGGATGCTCCTTCCCGGAGTGGCTGGCTGGCCATGGCTGGGGGGGGGGCAGGAGGGGGGGCAGGAGGGGCTCATGGGCTGCCTCTGTCCTTGCAGGGCCGTGACGGACAGCATCAACCAGCTGATCACCATGTGCACCCAGCAAGCGCCTGGCCAGAAGGAGTGCGACAACGCCCTGCGGGAGCTGGAGGTAACCTTCTGTGCAGCGAAGGGGGGGGCAGGGGCTGCTGTGCGGGGGCCACAGCCTGCCGGGCGGGAGGGGAGTCTCTAGGAGGGGCCTGCAGTGGTGGTGGGGGAGTCCTGAGCTGCCTTTTCCCCTCCCCAGACGGTGCGAGAGCTACTGGAGAATCCCACGCAGGCCGTCAACGACATGTCGTACTTCAACTGCCTGGACAGTGTCATGGAGAACTCCAAGGTGAGCAGCGGGGGGGGGGGGCTCTCTTTTGGGGGGTTGGGCCGTGGCTGCTTTCTGTGACCCCAGCCCTGGGGGGCTCTGCTTCCCCTCCCCTCCCAGGCCTGGCACCCACCCTCTCCCTCTTTCCGCAGGTGCTGGGGGAAGCCATGGCCGGCATCTCCCAGAATGCCAAGAACAGCAAGCTGCCCGAGTTTGGCGACTCCATCAGCACCGCCTCCAAGGCCCTCTGCGGCTTCACGGAAGCGGCTGCCCAGGTAGGGAGGCCACTGGAAATGAGGGAATGGGGGGGCCTCTCCCTTTGGGGTGCAGGGAGAGCGCCTTGCTGCTCCGTTGCTCACCCACCCACCACCTCTCGCTTCTCTTCCTTCCTCCTGCTCCCAGGCTGCCTACCTGGTTGGCGTCTCGGACCCTAACAGCCAGGCGGGACAGCAAGGCCTGGTGGACCCCACCCAGTTTGCAAGAGCCAACCAAGCCATCCAGATGGCTTGCCAGAACCTGATTGACCCGGCCTGCACCCAGTCCCAGGTGAGCCCTTGGGTGGCAAGGGAGCCATGGGGTGGGGTGGGTGGGGGTGCAGCACAGCCAGAGCCTCTCGTGAGGGGTGTGTGTGTGTGTGTGTGTGTGTGTGTGTGTCTGTCTGTCTGTCTGTCTGTCTGTCGCTGGCTTAGTCCTTTGCCAGGGAGAAAGTCCCGCAAGGGGCCAGGATGGAAGCCAGCAACACGCCCAAGTCCAGCTGAATATGTTGACGGCCCCGTGCCGTAAGCAAGAAGGCACCTCGGACTGGGAGGTGGGAGACCTGCTGTGGTAGCAAGGCTTCAGCCGGGGTCCCAAAGCGGGGAATGGAGGAAGGGTTGCCCTGTGCCCTGTGCCCCGAGTCTCCACATGCCCGTCTCCAGGGGCCAGGCAGGAGGACTCGCAAGCCCCCCACCTCCCTGGCTGCCGTCCACCTGCCATGGCCTAACGCGGAGGAGCCTCCCCTGCCTCCCGCAGGTCCTGTCGGCTGCCACCATCGTGGCCAAGCACACCTCTGCCCTCTGCAACACCTGCCGCCTGGCCTCATCTCGCACCGCCAACCCAGTGGCCAAGCGCCAGTTCGTCCAGTCTGCCAAGGAAGTGGCCAACAGCACCGCCAACCTGGTCAAGACCATCAAGGTACTGATTGACAGGTGTCAGGTTACATGGGTGGGATGACACCATGATGAGCCTGGGAAGGGGGGGGGAGCCCTCCTTTCTCTCTCTCTTTCTCTATTCCCCTCTAAATCTTTTTCTCTTTTCTCCCCCCCTTCTCTCTTTCTCTCTCTCTTTCTTTTGTGTGTTCTCTCTCTCCCCCCCCCCACTCTTTTTCTCCCCCCCCCTTTTCTCTGGTCAAGAGCAAGGCAGCCCCTCCCTGGCCTTGCTCTGCCACCACCAGCTCCCAAGGGAACGCTCCCCCTGTTTCCCTGCTCCCATCTCTGGGGTTCAGCCCATGAAGCGGCGTGGGGAGCCCGTCTTGAGCCAGGGGCTGGAGCTCTGAAAGGGTTCTTTGGGGTCTGTGATACAGAGTGGAAAGTGGCCCTTTGTCCTTCGCACGAGGACTAGTGATTAGAGATTAGATCATTACCTTCATGAACACAAGAAAAGCCTCCGAGCCAGGCTGGAGAATTGGCTGGTGCAGTCGCTGGACGTCAAAGGAGGTCCATGTCTGTTGCTGCGCCAGTAGATTCTTCTGCCAGGACCGGAGCTGCTGGCTGAGCAATCCCAGAAGTATTTGGCATCTGACAAAAAGCAGATTCAGGGGAGGGGCAGCGCTGGCTGGAGCTGAAGGATTCGACCCAAAGGGAACTGGTCCCCCCCCTTCAGCCTCGACCAAACTGCCTGGCCTTGCTCATGGGGAGCTCAGGGGATCCTGTCCCTGGAGGAGCTGCTGGGGTGGGGAGTCCATCTTGGCAGCCCCCCGCCCTCTTGGGCTGTGGGCAGGAAGTCCAAAGGCCAGTGCTGCCCGTCCCTCTGTCCTTCCCTGCAGGCTCTGGACGGGGCTTTCACCCCAGACAACCGGGAGCGCTGCCGCGAGGCCACTTCCCCCCTCATTGAAGCCGTGGACAACCTGACCGCCTTTGCCTCCAACCCAGAGTTTGCCACCGTTCCTGCTCAGATCAGCCCAGAGGTATGTTGGGGGGCAGGACCCAGTCAGGGCCTGGTGGGGAGATACTTCCTCTGCTGCCAAGGGCAGCATCCTTTTGGGGGGAGCAGGGAGTTAGACTTGGGGGGGGGGCTTCTCAGAGCCCCGGCTGTGCCCCCACTGGCTTTCCAGCCTCCCCATGACCACCTGGCGCTCCCCCCACCCCCGCAGGGGCGCAGAGCCATGGAGCCCATCATCTCCTCTGCCAAGACCATGCTGGAGAGCTCCGCCGGCCTCATCCAGACAGCTCGCTCTCTGGCCGTCAACCCAAAGGACCCGCCCAAGTGGTCAGTGCTGGCTGGACACTCGCGGACCGTCTCCGACTCCATCAAGAAGCTCATCACCAACATGAGGTGAGAACCACAGCGGCCGGGTGGGGGTGCTGGGTGCCTGCCATGCCTTGCTGCGCTGCAAGGCCAGGACAGGCTGGGGGGGGGCGTTGGCCGCTCTGGTGGGTGCAGCCACGCTGATGGTCTCCCCCCCCCCCCCGGCAGAGACAAGGCTCCTGGCCAGCAGGAATGCGACGAGGCCATTGAGCTGCTGACCAAGTGCATTCGGGACGTGGACCAGGCGTCCTTGGCCGCCATCAGCCAGCAGTTGGCGCCTCGCGAGGGCATCTCTCAAGAGGTGAGTGAGTGAGCGAGTAGTGCCAGGATGCCAGCGGTGGGCAGGGGACCAGTCTTTGGAATAGGAAGCATCTTTCCCTGGTGAAAAACGGGCACACAGCCCACATGGGACAAATCCTGCAACACCTTCCCAATCAGGAGCTGCCCCCATGTGCCGGAGGGCTTGCTGGTGAGGGGGGAACCTGTGGGGCTCTGAGCAGCTGGGTCTTCTCCACTCACGGCAGCAGGCGGGTGGACTTTGTGCCCCCTTCCCCAGACGGGCCTGCCAAGAACTCTCCCTCCCTCCCTTGCAGGCCTTGCACAACCAGATGCTCACGGCCGTCCAGGAGATCAACAACCTCATTGAGCCGGTGGCTGGGGCAGCGCGAGCCGAGGCCTCCCAACTGGGGCACAAGGTAAGAGGATGGGGGGGTTGGTGGGGGGCAGGGGTGGGGGTGCTGGAAGAAGAAGAAGAGCCCAGGGCTGCCTAACCAGAGTTGCTGGTGGGGAAGGGCCAGAGCAGCTGCTGGGCAGGCAGAAGGTTCCTGCTCCGATCCCCACTGGCAGCCCACCTGCCTGAATCCCTGCAGAGCCACTGCTGCCAGCCTGCGCAGGAAGCCAGAGGAGCCAGTGGCCTACCTTAGGATCTTCCTGCAAGGGATTATGGCATACCGTATATACTCGAGTATAAGCCGACCCGAATATAAGCCGAGGCACCCAATTTTACCACAAAAAACCTGGGAAAGCTTTATAGGAGCCACTGCCTGCCTCACTCGAGTATAAGCCGAGGGCGGCTTTTTCAGCACAAAAAATGTGCTGAAAAACTAGGCTTATACTCGAGTATATACGGTATTTGGAGTGGGGAAGAAAACCAGCAAGCAAAGGGGAGGCTTATGGACCTCTGGTGCCAGGGAGGGGGCTTCTGTGGGCCTGGGATTCTGGAAGGAGCTGCAGGCGGGAGAGCGAAGGGCAGTCCAGCTGCCATGGCATTGAGGGCAAGGCCTCAGGTGTGGCCAGAGCAAAGCAACAAACTCAGTCCAGAAGGGGTGCTTGGCCCCCGGCACTCACTGGGGAGATCTCTTGCCCTCCTGTGGCGTAAGAGTGGCATGCGAGGGGTTCTTCTGGCAGACTCTTCAAGTGCCAGAGCAGCCCCTTCACCTCTCCTTCCTCCTCTTCTGCTGAGGTTTTGCTCCTTGTGACTGAATCACACGGCAAAAGCCGTGGGGGGAGGGTCCTCTCTCGGACGTGGCTCTTCTGCACCCAGGGTGCCTAAGGCAGGCACTGCAGGAGGGCTGGCCTCCCAGGTGCGGTGTGCCCCCTGCTGGGGAGACTGGGCTTCTGCTCACCTGTCCCTTCTCTCCCTCCAGGTGTCTCAGCTGGCTCAGTATTTTCAGCCGCTGGTTCTGGCCGCCGTGGGGGCTGCCTCCAAGACCCTCAACAGCCAGCAGCAGATGAACCTCCTGGACCAGACCAAGACGCTGGCAGAGTCGGCCCTGCAGATGCTCTACACGGCCAAGGAGGCCGGGGGGAACCCCAAGGTGCCAGCTGGGTGGGGGGCAGGGAGAGGGAGGCTGGCGTGGCTCTGCCATTCCCAGAGGGGCCTGCCAGGTGGGAAGCGGCGGAGAGCCTCCGCCTGTGGATGATGAGCATTGAGGCGCCTCTGGGAGAGCAGGTGACACATCCCCTTCTCCCCCCACAGCAAGCAGCCCACACGCAGGAAGCCCTCGAGGAGTCTGCGCAGATGATGAAGGAGGCCGTGGAGGACCTGACGGCCACCCTGAACGAGGCGGCCAGCGCAGCAGGCGTGGTTGGCGGCATGGTGGACTCCATCACTCAAGCCATCAACCAGGTGCGACTCCTTCCCCAGAGCGCAACTCCCCCCAAGACCTCAGAAGGGGAGAAGGCAGGGAGGTCTGCCCCCCCCCCGTCACACACAGGACTGTTTCTTCTGCTGCAGTTTTCTGCTTCCCACAAAAATGTTCTTTGTCCCACTCCACCGCAGCGGAATTTTACATAATTGCCTAATTACATTACAGTTGAGGATTATGGGGGAATGTAATCAATTGTGTATCATTTGAAGACTGAAAAGAGTAGCAAACGCAAATCCTGATTGTGTTTGCTGCATTCATATTAAGATTTTTATTTAAATATTTCATAGTATGGTAAGATGTAGCAACAACCTCTGGGCAAGGTAGCAGCAAAGGCTGTCACAAACTGTGACAGCTTAGATGAGGTAGATTGGCAGAGGCTGCGTCGCAAATGGCGGGCTCTCATGAAAGGAACGAGACAGACCATTGCCAGGGTGCAATCAGTCGTGGGATGAGAGCAATGGGTACTCTCGATCACCTCATATTTATTGGAATATAATACACATGCATAGATACAACAACCAATCACAGGCATCAGCTAATCACAGCCAATCATTATTGTCCGCCCATCCAGAATGCTCCAGTGCCCACATGTGCTCTGATCTACATCACACATCCATCTATCATGGTTCAGCATGATTTGCCCATTGACACATCATTTATATTAAACTGAGGAGTGAACCTTTGTAGTTATTGTGTTGAGGGATGCGGACTTGGGAGACATAGTTTTCTCATGGGAGAGTTATGAGAACACGGACTTTGGGTCATGCAGTCGCTCTGCCTAGCCGCTCTCAAGCAATGTTGCTAGGGTACTCCATCTGTATTGTCAGGTCTCCCCACCCCATGCTTCCATGCTGTGTGGAGACAAGAACAGAGCAGACTGTACTTTGTAGGTACGGCTTGCATTAATCCCACAGTAAGATATAGAAAACTAATGTAAATTTAAAAAGCGGTGTCAGGGGGCTGCAGCCCTGCTCCAGTCCTGCGTTAAGCAGTTATCAAGAGCCCCCCCCAATTTTGACGACGGATTCATCCAGTTCCCCTCACAGTGGAGAAGAAGAGGTGGTGGAGGGGCTTCAGACAGCCAGGCAGAGCCATCGCTCCGTAGCTGGGGAAAGAAAGAGGAGGCGCACAAGGTGCTTCCGTCTGCCTAGATGCATTTCCTGGCGGGAGAATAGGCAGGGGCCATTCGGGGAAACTGAAAGTGATTGATGGGTCGTTTTTACGATGCGCTCCACGTTGTAAAGCAATTACTCAAGATTAAAGCTTAAAAGCTTGATGTTTCCGAGTCTCTCTGTGAGCGGTCAGCTGGGGAGAGGTCCCCATGCAGCCTGACAGCTTTCCCGAATCAATCGGCTGGCCGTTCATCAAAGGAGCCCCCGACCCCCCCCTTCGAGCCGAAGAGAAGCAGGAGCAGAAAAATGTTCAGCTGCTTGGGGGGCCAGAGGCAGCCTTGGTGTCCTCTGAAATGAGACGTTTCTCTTCCTTCCCATCCAGCTGGATGAGGGCCCCGTGGGAGAGCCGGAGGGGACGTTTGTGGATTACCAGACCACCATGGTGAAGACCGCCAAGGCCATCGCTGTGACTGTCCAGGAGATGGTGAGGCATTGGGGGTGTTGTGGGGGAGGCCTCCGTGGGAGGATCTGGGCCAGGCCCCTTTGAGAACCCCCCTCTTCCTTCCACCTCCTGGGCCAGGCTGCCTTCTGCCAGGATTTGGGGGGCGTCCCTCTCTTCTTCCCCCTTCAACTTTCCCCACCCTCTTCCAGGTCACCAAATCCACCACCAACCCGGACGAACTGGGCACCTTGGCCAACCAGCTCACCAGCGACTACGGACAGCTGGCACTCCAGGCTAAGCCGGCTGCCATCACGGCTGAGAACGATGAGGTGAGGGGGGGGGCATCCCTGGTGGTTGGGCAGTGGGGTGGGGGCAGGGAGCTGGTTGATTTGCCCAGAGCTGTGAGCCTCGGGCTGGCAGGGCAGCAAATGTTGGGTTCCTCTGCTTGCTCTTCCTGAACCCAGAAGCGCCCCCAAGTGGGTTGGCTGAGAAGGACCTTGTCGCCTCTGGCGGCTGGAATGGGGAAAGGGGTGGTTGGAGGTCAGGTGGGGCTGGGGGAGAGAAGCAGGAGCCGCAGACGGAGGTGTGAGCAGAAGTCGAGGGCCACCCAGCCAGACTCCCACAGCCTTCTTTCCCCTCCAGATTGGCTCCCACATAAAGAACCGGGTGCAGGAGTTGGGCCACGGCTGCGCGGCGCTGGTGACCAAGGCCGGAGCCCTCCAGTGCAGCCCCAGCGACACCTACACCAAGAAGGAGCTGATTGAGTGCGCCCGCAGGGTCTCCGAGAAGGTGCCCGCCTGCCTGGGCTTGGGTTGGGGGAGGCCAGGGCCCAGTGGCAGAGGAGCTGGCTCTGCCAACTGGACTCTCCCTTCGGAGGTAGCAGTGCTGCCAAATGCCAGTGGCCGGAAACTGCAGGAGGGGAGAGTGGCTCTCGTGCTCAGATCCTGCTTGCTGGTTTCCCTTTGGGCCATTTGGTCAGCCACTGTGGGAACAGGATGCTGGGCTAGAGGGACCATTGGCCAGATCCAGCAGATCCCCTCCTAACTTTTTCACACACAAGCACACGCATGCATTGTCTCCTCCCCCTGGGATCTTCTCCTGGGACGGTGTTGGGGGTCAGGCCCAGTGCCGATGGGAGGCCAGCTGTCCTCTCTCCCTCCGCAGGTGTCCCATGTCTTGGCCGCCCTCCAGGCAGGCAACCGGGGAACCCAGGCCTGCATCACAGCAGCCAGCGCTGTCTCTGGCATCATCGCCGACCTGGACACCACCATCATGTTTGCCACGGCCGGAACCCTCAACCGCGAAAATGCAGAGACCTTTGCCGACCACAGGTAGTGGCCCCCAGCGGTTCCCGTGCGGCCTCCAACAGACCTTCCAGAATTCCTGGCCACCTCTTAACCCCCCACCCCATTTCTTTGGCAGGGAGGGCATCCTGAAGACGGCGAAGGCGCTGGTGGAGGACACCAAGGTGCTGGTGCAGAACGCCACGGCCAGCCAGGAGAAGCTGGCGCAAGCTGCCCAGTCCTCTGTGGCCACCATCACACGCCTCTCAGAGGTGGTGAAGCTGGGGGCCGCCAGCCTGGGCTCTGAGGACCCCGAGACGCAGGTAAGGGCCACCACGGCTGGGTCGCCCCTCTCCTTGGATCTGTCCTTCCCTCTCCCTTGACCCCCTGAGGGCTCTTGCACTCGATTCCTGCTTGCTGGCTTCCCGTGGGGGGACCCCCTGGGGCCTGATCCAGCTGCAGGCTCTGCTCACGTCCTCCCTCTCTCCTCTCTGCACTCAGGTGGTCCTGATCAATGCCGTGAAGGACGTGGCCAAGGCCCTCGGGGACCTGATCAGCGCCACCAAGGCTGCCGCGGGCAAGTCTGGCGATGACCCGGCCGTCTACCAGCTGAAGAACTCGGCCAAGGTGGGAGGTCCTGCGGCAGGCCGTGGGCACGTGGGGGGCAGAGTGGGGTGCATGGGAAAAGCAGGCCCCTCGGAAGGGGGTGGGCTCTTCTTTGGGGGGTTTTCAGCAGAGCTTGGATGGCCACCTGTCAGGGATGGTTTGGTTGTGTCATTGCAGGGGGGTGTACTGGATGACCCCAAGGGGTCCCTTCCACCTCTGCAATGCTTAGATTCTATGGCCACCCAAGGGAGGAAGTTCCCCCAGGGCGGTAGGGAGGAGGCAGCCCTCTTCCTCCCCCAAAGGCCACCCTTTTCTGCTTGGCAGGTGATGGTCACCAACGTCACGTCGCTGCTGAAGACGGTGAAGGCCGTGGAGGATGAAGCCACCAAGGGGACCCGAGCGCTGGAAGCCACAATTGAGCACATCCGCCAGGAGCTTGCGGTGAGTGTGTTGGCGGGAGGGGGGCTGGGGCTGCTGCCCCCTTGCTCTGCCCCACCCTCCTCCTCCTCCTCTCCCGGCCAGGCTGACCACCTCCCGTCCCCCGCAGGTCTTCTGCTCCCAGGTGCCGCCCGCCAAGACCTCGACGCCGGAGGACTTCATCCGCATGACCAAAGGCATCACCATGGCAACCGCCAAGGCTGTGGCGGCCGGCAACTCGTGCCGGCAGGAGGACGTGATCGCCACGGCCAACCTGAGCCGCCGCGCCATTGCTGACATGCTGCGCTCTTGCAAGGTGGGGAGCGGAGGGCTAGGCGTGCTCACAGTGGGGGGAGCTGAAGGGGGGCATCTTTGGAAGCAGGTGGGCCAAGGTCACAGGGCCCCCTTGGATGGCCAGCTGGGGGCTGGGGGCTGGGGGAGGGCAGTGCATTTACGAGGCTCCAGGTGCGAATCCTGAATTGCTGAGGGTTGGACTAGAATAGGGTTGGCATGGAGCCCCCTCACCTTCCATGGCACGCACACACTGGGCACACTGCACCCCCAAACATTTCTCCAATGAAAATAGGGACATCCTATTCAATAATAATAATAATAATTTTATTATTTATACCTCGCCCACCCAGCTGGGTTGCCCCAGCCACTCTGGGTGGCTTCCAACATACATAAAAATAGAATAAAACATGGAAGATTTATAATCTTCCCTGTCCAGGGCTGCCTTCAGATGTCTTCTAAAGGTTGTATAGTTACTTATCTCCTTGGTTTGGGCAAAAGGAAATACAGTACAGTATGAAGATCCAAGCAGAACGGTGACCAAAGGAAAGGAGCAAAGCTTTTAGGGGGGAAATGGGATGCCCAGTGCTTCCGCCATTTCCTCCACTCTTCCCCCCCCCCAACCCCCAGCACTTTCTTTTCTAGGTTCTTCAGTCTGCTAAGATTTCAAGATGTATAAAATAGGGCACACACCCCACACACAAAAATGGGGAGGGGGGCTTTGCCTGGCCTTACATGAGAGCTGTGTCTTTTAACTCACATTCAAGAATTGTGTTTAGAGGTACCCGAGGTGATTTGGTTCATCTCCAAATGCCCCCAAAAGCTTTTAATTAGGACAGAGAGAGCTGGGGGGGGGTCCTCTTTAGCAGACTCTCTCTTTCTTTTCTTAGATCTTGCTGATATTGCAAAATAGAGTCAGCTTAATTGCAATCAATGGACAAGGCACTGGGGTGGGGAAGGGGAGACAGAGCGAGAAGCCCACTAAGGGAGGTGCCAGCAGAGACACACACACCCCCAGGGAATTTTCCCCGTCTGCTCACGGGCAGCTTACTGGGCACCAGTATGGCCAACAGCTTGGAGAGGTCTAGGTAGCAGCTGGTTTGATGATGAGCCCAATCCCAGAATGCACCATGCAGGCGCACCGTAGAAATAGGAAAAGGTTAAGAGTGATCCTCGCACAAACACTTCCTGGCTCTGTTTGCAAAAACCCAGACATTTTGGCAAATTCAAAAAATCTGCCCAGACTGAGATGTTGCACCCCAAAAAAAGGACCTGTCTGGGAGAAACCAGACAAATGACAACCGTAGACTAGACAGGCCTTGGGGTCGCTGCCAATTCCACAATCTACAATTCAAAGGAGGCTTGGCCAGGATCTTGGAAGAGCTGGTAGCCAGAGGGCCTCTCTGCCAGGCTCCTGCACTAGGCAGAGAGGCGGGAGTCTCCCCTCCCCCCCCCCCGTTTCTCACCCGTGGGTCTTTTGCAGGAGGCTGCCTACCACCCAGAGGCCAACGCGGAGGTTCGGCAGCGGGCGCTGCGCTTTGGCAAGGAGTGTGCCAATGGTTACCTGGAGTTGCTGGAGCACGTGCTGGTGGTGAGTGCGTGTGCCTCCCTCTGCCCTGTGCCCTTCGTGGCGGAGGCTAGATCTCGGGGCGGGGGCTCTTTACCCCCCCCCAGCAGCCTCCTCCTCCTCCCTGCTCACCCCCCTTTCTCTCTCTCCTCTCTCTCTTTCTCTTCTGGGCAGCCTGTGAGTATGGAGTGCCCTGCATGGGAGTGTGTGGCACCTGGGGGGTAGGGTGGGGGTGTGCTCACGCGCATGGGGGGAGAGTCTCCTGGCAGAAAGGAGGGGTGAGCCAGGCTCTCCTGCCCCCCTTAACTCTGGGCCCTTGCAGTGTGCCTGCCTTTCTGTTGTGCTGTGTTGGATTCTGGGATGCCGTGGCAAATAACCGCTGGGAGCCAGTCCCGGCTGCAGTGTGGCTAACATCTCACTCGGGTCGGGGGTGGGCAGTGGTGCTCTGGGTTCTAATCCCGGCTTGGCCATGACTAGCCTGAGCCGGCAGCTCTGCCTGCCTTTCTGTATTGGGGGAAGGAGGGGCAAAAGAAGGTCTTCCCACTCTCAGGGGTGCGGCCCAGAAGGTTCCAGGTTCGAGCACCAGTTAGCCCACTTCCGGTGCCCAGGCTGGGTTAGGCTTCGTCCTGCCAGGGCCCAGAGAGAGCAGCTGGCTTTGAGCAGAGTTCAGGGCTGGAAAGGCCAGGAATCGCACTGGGCATCGGAAAGGGAGGAGGGCGAGAATGGAAGAGGAGCCAGGGTCGCAGAGCTGGGTGGGGCCCTCCAGGTTTCCAGGCCTGACCCCCCCCCCCCCGAGTCAGGGCAGCTGGGATTCCTGCTTTGCAAAGGGTTGGACTAGATGAGCCCTTGGGGTCCCTTTAAATCTTGCGATTCTGAGATCTGAGGCCAAGCAGCCTCCCTTAGAGGTGGCATTGAAATTCTACTCAATATTGATCCAGAGCAGAACTCTGATGTGTAGTTAGCAGAGCAACAAACGTTGCAGGATTCCCTAAAAAAAGACCGGAGGCAGTTACATTTCATCCAGCAGAGCTTTCCTGCTCCTGAAGGCAAATGAGCAGAATGGGCACAAATCCAATACATTCAGGATTGGCCCTGTCCATAAGAAGTCCAGTTGCAGCAGACGCGACTTAAACTTACAATACTTTGTAATAAGTCTAAACCTTAACACTAAGCAGACTATGTACAGATCACCACAGAAAGGGAAACCCAGCATGACCTGGACAAGAGATAAGAGAACCAGTTTAAGTCAACTGTACTCCGCATCTCTGAAGGAATTACCCAAACATCAGGAACCTTCTGCCTGTTTCTTTCACACAGAGAAGCTTCCAGAACCTTCTTGAATTAATTAGAATAGGAAAGATCTCTGCTCATCAGATCAATACTTTCTGCACTAAGAAACGCAAACTGACAAGAGGTGCCCAGCCTGCTCCAGAGGAGGCAGCTTCAGGGTCTCCCTGACCCCTCGCTCTCCTGCTGCTGCTGGGCAGCTCATGGAGCCGGAAAGGCCTTGACCCTCCATTGCTCTTCTTTCCATCTTCTCCCCTCCCTGGAAAACTGCCCCCTCCCTTCCTCAGCCTCTTGCACCTTCCTTTCCCCTTTTTCCGGGCTTCCTTTGGACTTTCCTTATCACCCCCTACACCCCCGGGTGGGGGGCTCCCATGTGGTTTTTTCCAGGGTGGCTGGGAATGGGCAGCCCACGTCTTCTGCAGCCCCCACCCCTGGGTGCTCTGCAGGCAAGCCCCTGTCAGGGGGAACCCTCCCCTCCCAAAGACACACACCACCATCCGCCCTCCCCCCTGTGGGTCTGGGCACGGCTCACCCCCCCCCCCCGCTCTTCCTCCAGATCCTCCAGAAACCCAGCCATGACCTGAAGCAGCAGCTGGCCGCGTACTCCAAGCGAGTGGCCGGCTCGGTGACGGAGCTCATCCAGGCAGCGGAGGCCATGAAAGGTGGGTGGGGGCAGGAGAAAGTGAAGCCAGCGGGGGACAGAAATGGGTGGGGGTAAGGGGCTCCTTGGGGAGGGAGGAATGGCTGTGTCCTCCTGACTGACTCCTGCTTCCCTCCCCACCAGGGACAGAATGGGTGGACCCCGAGGATCCCACCGTCATCGCAGAGAACGAGCTGCTGGGCGCAGCTGCCGCCATTGAGGCTGCTGCCAAAAAGCTGGAGCAGCTGAAGCCGCGGGCAAAGCCCAAGGTGGGTGGCTGGGCTGCCCCCAGGAGGGCTCTGTCCCTTGAGCCCCCCAGATGGCACCCTCATCCCCTCACCCATCTGCCCAGGGGCCGCTGGAGACCACCGTGGTCCCTCCCAGGGGAAGGTTGTCTGTTCTCTGAATGGGGGGTTTGGGGGTGCTTTGAAATCCTGCAGCAATGCCAGGTGAACCCCCCTGTCTCTCCCCACTGACTCTGCTCTCCCCCCAACAGCAGGCGGACGAGAGCCTGAACTTTGAGGAGCAGATTCTGGAGGCGGCCAAGTCCATTGCGGCCGCAACCAGCGCCTTGGTGAAAGCAGCCTCAGCCGCCCAGAGAGAGCTGGTGGCCCAAGGGAAGGTGAGTCCTGTGGACTGGGGGGGGGAGGCCTGGCCTCTGGGGGACCCTCTGGGCTCACCCCCCTCTGCCTTCTCTGTTGCCAGGTGGGTGCCATCCCTGCCAACGCCCTGGACGATGGGCAGTGGTCCCAGGGCCTCATTTCAGCGGTGAGTATGAACGGGACCAAAGGGGGGGGGAGGAGGCTCCTTTTCCACTGTGGGGGCCACAGTCGCCCTCCCCGCTCCCCCTCTGCAGCTGCCCCCCTGCAGCCACTTTGCAGGGGAGCCTGGAGCTGCCTGGGTAAGCTGCCGGCCGGCTTCCCCCTCCGCTCACTCGCTTTCCTTCCTCCCACGCCAAGGCGCGGATGGTGGCCGCTGCCACCAACAACCTGTGTGAGGCGGCCAATGCAGCTGTGCAGGGACATGCCAGCGAGGAGAAGCTCATCTCCTCCGCCAAGCAGGTGGCGGCCTCCACCGCCCAGCTGCTGGTGGCTTGCAAGGTCAAGGCGGATCAGGACTCGGAGGCCATGAAGCGCCTGCAGGTGAGCAAGCGGGGAGACCGGGGGGGGGGGACATCCAAGTCGGGCACAGGGGAGGGGGCTGCCCGGCTGATGCTACCCACCTGCCTTGCGCCCGTGCAGCACAGTCCTGGGAGGTGGTACAGGACGGCTTTTGCTCTGAGTTTTCCCATGGGGGCCCCTTGTTTTGTGGCCCAGGGCGGCCCCCTTGGGCCTGCGTTGCAGGGGTTGGACTAGATGACACTTGGATCCCTTCCAACTCTCCAAATCCTGGGAGCAGCAAGTCTTCAAAGGTGGGCAGGAAGGGCTTGTGGGGGGCCATGTCTTCCCTGGCCCCCCACACTGCCGACCCCTCCCTCACCCTGCACCCTGTGTCCAGCATAAGCCAAATAAGGGGGGTGCAGTTGGCTGTGGGCAGGGGGAACGGGCAAGGGGTTCTGCGAAAGGAGAGTGTGGTGCCCAGTTCTGGGCACCACAGTTCAAGAAGGATACTGACAAGCTGGAACGTGTCCAGAGGAGGGCAACCAAAATGGTCAAAGGCTTGGAAACGATGCCTTATGAGGAACGGCTTAGGGAGCTGGTTATGTTTAGCCTGGAGAAGAGAAGGTTAAGGGGTGATAGGATAGCCATGTTCAAATATATCAAAGGATGTCATATAGAGGAGGGAGAAAGGTTGTTTTCTGCTGCTCCAGAGAAGCGGACACGGAGCAATGGATTCAAACTACAAGAAAGAAGATTCCACCTAAACATTAGGAAGAACTTCCTGACAGTAAGAGCTGTTCGACAGTGGAATTTGCTGCCAAGGAGTGTGGTGGAGTCTCCTTCTCTGGAGGTCTTTAAGCAGAGGCTTGACAGCCACCTGTCAGGAATGCTTTGATGGTGTTTCCTGCTTGGCAGGGGGTTGGACTGGATGGCCCTTGGGGTCTCTTCCAACTCTAGGATTCTATGATTCTATGAGCCCAGGGCAACTGCTCTCTTGCAGTTCATTCCTCACAATGTGGCTGTTTCCTCCTCAGAAGATAAGAGTCCAAAACGTTTCCCACGTCTGGTTTGGGGCTGGCAGCCAGGGCTGGTGAGCCTTCTGGCTGGCCCCTTCCTGCCCGCCCCCCATGCCTGTATCCTGGGGGAGAGTCCCAGCCCTCTTTCTCTCCCCACCCTTCCAGGCCGCTGGCAACGCTGTCAAGAGGGCGTCCGACAACCTGGTGAAGGCAGCTCAGAAAGCAGCCGCCTTCCAGGACCAGGAGAACGAGACCGTGGTGGTGAAGGAGAAGATGGTGGGCGGGATTGCGCAGGTGAGTCCCCAGGTGGGGGTGGGGGGAGGACAGGGGGCCAAGGCTGCCTTTGCAGGCAGGTGGGACTCTGGCTCCCCAGTGGTTGCAAGCGAGGAAGGCGGGAGCGCCAGGTACGCTGCTGGCAAGCTATGGGGCAGTTGCTCCCACCCCCCACCTCACGGTCTGCCCTGCCTCCCCCCCCCAGATCATTGCTGCCCAGGAAGAGATGCTGCGCAAGGAGCGGGAGCTGGAGGAGGCACGCAAGAAGTTGGCCATGATCCGGCAGCAGCAGTACAAGTTCCTGCCCTCGGAGCTGCGGGACGAAGGGCCAAATTGAGCTCTGCCATCGCCTCCGCCCCTGAGCGCCCCCTGCCGCCACGGCCACCCCCTGCTCCCCTATTTAATGCCGACACCCCCCCCCCCCGCCCCCAGCAAGGACCAGCCAGGCCTCCTCCCGAGCAGGGAGAGATGGAGGCCTGCCACGGCCCGCCCTGCGCCTGCCCTGCCCCCACAGCCCCCGCCATGTGCCACGCTCTGGACTGCCCTTCCCGGGAGAGCGTCGGGGGGCAGGGGCTCCCCAAGCCCCCTTGCCTTTTCTTCTGGGAATCTTCCTTCCTTGTGCCTTGGCTACTCAGCCTGTCTCTTTCTCTGGGAGGGGCTCCGCTCTGGAGGGGGGGGGGGTCGCTGCCTGTGGCCTGACTGTGCAATGTGGATTAGCCTCCACTCCAACCAAATATTGGGTGCCTTAAATGGGAGCCAAGGGGGCTGCTTGGAGGCAGCAGCCCCCCTCAGCCCCCTCTCTGCCTGCTGCCCCCCCCCCCCGGGCCTCTGTGCCCCACTTCTCTCTTGTCATAGCTGCTCTTTGTTCCCAAGTGCCTGCCTGTGTGGGCCCAGAACACTCCCCCCCCCCCCGGTTCTGGCACCCACTTGCCTGCCCCCCTCCAGGTCCTGCCCTGACTCCCCCCCCCATTACAGCAGCAGCAGAAAAATCGCTTTGTGCTGCAAACCCCCAAACCACAAGGCTCGACCCCTCCCTTTTTTAAAACACCCCCCACTTGCTGAGGCTTCTCACCTTTTGTAATTTTGATACATCCATAAGCCGCCTGTGTCCTTTCTACGTCAGGGAATCCAAGGGAGGTGGGTGGAGGGACTCCTGTGTCCCGGGGGTTCAGCTAGATGACCCTTAGGGTCCCTTCCAACTCTATACAGTTGCATGATTCTATGGATTTTGGGGTGTGTGTGATCAGCACACGAAGAATCCAGACACGCCCCCCCACCCCCCCGGCCTGCAAAGGGCCTGCCTTGAATAAACTGGCTTCCCTGCAACTTCTGTCTCTCAGTGGTGTGGAACAGGTGCAACGGCCCCGCCCCCGCCTTTGGGTCTCTCTTCCCCACTCATCCATCCTGAGGGTGATGCATGCTGTGTCGCTGCAGTGGGGCTCAGCTGTGGGGCAAGAAGAGCCCTGGGGAAGATTGGAAAGAGCAAGTCTAGCGCCTGCCTTATTCTCTGTAGCCGTAGGCAGGGAGCAAAGCCTGGCCCTGCCAGCCCCACTCACACATCCCGCAGGCAGCCCTGTCCGTCCCGTCCCAGGAGGTGTCACTCCCATTTGCTCCTCTGAGACATGGTAGGGGCGCTGGCTCTCTTTGCAGAACATGCACAAATGCCGGGCACCCAGCCACCCTGGGCAATCTCAACTGGTCCTCCCTTGACCTTTGGCACATGTCCTTGAACCCCCAATCAGTGTGTGTTTACTCCGTATTACAAATTCCATATCTCGGGGACTGTCCCCCTCAATATGCACACTCATGTCCTCTGGGGGCAAAGTTGTGTGCCCATACCAATCATAGGCAATATATACAGCATAAGGAAGCGGGTTGGGGTGTAGACACCACACAACAAGTTTTGAGCCACCTTGCAAATGATACACAAATCTAGGAGAGTGGTATCCATAGGAAATGGCAGGCTGGTTAGCTTAATCTCTGTTCCAGGAAACATCTGCTAGTGGAACTTTTTTTAAAATGAAATTACTAAGCACATAGAAGAACAAGCCTTGCTGAAGCAGAGCCAGCATGGCTTCTGCAAGTCAAGTCCTGTCTCATGAACCTCTTGAGAGTGTCAACAAGCATATAGAGAGGTGATCCAGTTGACATTGTGTTCTTGAGCCCTTCGAAAAGCTTTTGACAAAGTACCTCACTAAAGACTCTTGAGTAAGCTTAGTAGTTGAGGAATAAGAAGAGAAGTTCTCTTGGGGATCAGGAACTGGTTAAGTAGCAGGAAGCAGAGAGCAGGGATAAATGGATAGTTCTCCCAAGGCAGGGATGTAGGCCAAGGATCGGGACTGGGACCTGTGCTTTTAAACTTCATAAGCAAGAGTGAGGAGGGAGCAGTGAGGCAGCCATTCTTGGAAAGTTGTGGACCTGTGCCTGAGAGGAAGAGACTGAATGACTGTTTATTACTACGGCTGAACAGCCTGCAAGGAGGAGACGGCCAGGCTTTGCACTTGGGCATGAAGAACCAGTTGCACATATATAGAAGGGGGGGGGCACCTGCCTTGACAGCAGTGCATGAGGACTCGAGGTCTTAGTGGGCCATAAGCTTGGCATGAGTCAGTAGCAAGATGCAACAGCAAACAATGCTAATGCTCTTCTAGGCTGCACCAACATAAATCTTGTGTCCAGATCCATGGAAGTCCTAGCACTGCCCTCTTCTGCCTTGGTCAGAGCACACTTGGAGTCCTGTGTCCAGTTCTGGGCACCCCAGTTTAAGAAGGATATTGACAAGCTGGAACGTGCAGAGAAGGCAACCGGGTCTGGATCAAGGGTCTGGGAACCAAGCCTTGGGAGGAATGGTTGAGGGAGTTGGGAATGTTTAGTCTGGATAAGAGGAGAGACTGAAAGGAGATATGGCAGCCGCCTTCAGATATCTATAAAGGGCTATCACAAGCTTGGTTTCCCCTGCTCTGGGGTGTAGGACCCAAACCAGTGGATTCAAATGGGAATAAATGAGTTTCTGACTAAACAGGAATAACTTTCTGACAGTAAGAGCTGTTCAACATTGGAATGGACTCCCTCAGAAGATGCTGGGCTCTCCCTTCCTTGGAGGTGTTGAAGCAGAGGTCAGCTGGCCATCTGTCCGGGATTCTCTAGTTGTGATTCCTGTGTTGCAGGGAGTTGGGCTGGAGGAGGAGGAGGATTTATTATATTTCTATACTGCTCTTCATCCAAAGATCACAGGGTGGTTTTCAATATTAAAACACAAACATCCATACCATAATAGCGAAAACATTACAACACACGCAGTTTAAAAGTCCTGGGAGAAGAGGAAGGCAGGGGTCCCTTGGTTCCCATTGGCAATAATTGTGCCTTGAGTCTCTCCCACCTCGGAGGAAGCGCTGCGCAGGGAGGCCAGCCAAGCTCCCCCAAGAAGCGAGAGGATGAAGGCGCCTCCGGGAGCCTCTCTGCCCCAGGACTCTCAGCCCAGCACAGCCTCTAGCTGCTGCAGGCAGGCAGGAAGGAAGATGTGATTCTGTGTGGCTTTGCTTCCTCTCTCTGCAGATAGTGTGGAGCAACCTTAGGGGACCAGCCACAGGTCTGACATGGGGGGGGGGGTCCCATTTGGGGAAATTGGGCTGAGGGGGTGGAGAAGCCCCTTGGCTGCCCTTCTCTTGCACAGCCCAGTCGCCTCTAAGGCCTCCTATGTGGCCTTCCTGCAGACGAGGGGAGGGTTCAGCCCTCTTGGCTGCCACTGACAGCCAGGCCTCCAGGGAGCTTTGCCCCAAAGGAGGGCATCCAAAGCTCCCACCTTGGGGGGGGGGGTAGTGGAGACGTCCAGGGTGCTGGGCCAATGGTGGTCATCATCGTCTTTTCTAGCACAGTGCGTCATGAAAAGTACTTTACAATTTCTGTTTCAGATCATCACAACAAGCCTGTAAAGAATGGCGGGCTGAGAAGGGAGCCCCTGGATGGCCATGAGAAGTTGGGCTTGCATGGCCCAAAGTCTTTATTGGGGCTACTGATATGATCCAGGCATAGTTAACCCTTGGAACTCCCTCCCACAGGAGGCAGGGATGGCCACCAACTTGGATGGCTTTAAAAGAGAATTAGACAAATTCATGGAGGAGGAGAGGACTCTCATGGCTCTGCTCTGCCTTCTGAATGCCAGGTGCTGGAAGCCACAAGAGAGGAGAGGGCTCGGATCCATCCTGTCTGGTAGTTTCCCATGGGAAAACTCTCTAGCCACTGTGAGAACAGGATGTTGGGCTAGAAGGCCCATTGGCCTGATCCAGCAGGCTCTTATTGTGTTCTTAATGTAAAGGACCCCTGGACAGTTAAGTTCAGTCAAAGGCGACTGGGGTTGCAGTGCTCATTTCGCTTTCAGGCTGAGGGAAGCAGTGTTTGTCCACAGACAGCTTTCCGGGTCATGTGGCCAGCAGGACTAAACTGCTTCTGGCATAGCGGGACACCGTGACGGAAGCCAGAGTGCACAGAAATGTCGTTTACCTTCTCACCGCAGTGGTACCTATTTACATGCTTTCAAACTGCTAGGTTGGCAGGAGCTGGGACAGAGCAACAGGAGCTCACCCTGTCGCGGGGATTTGAACCGCCAACCTGATCGGCAAGCCCAAGAGGCTCAGTGGTTTAGACCAGAACGCCACCTGCTCATTATGTGCCCACTGCCCAGCTGGTGACCCCACTGGCTTGGCACTTCCCTGCCTCTCTCGCAAGGAAGGCCATCGGGTCCCACAAGACCTCACCCACTGCACTTCCTGAGCCCCACATGCAGGGCTCTCCCTCTTCTCCCTCATCGGCTGCAGTCTTGACGCAAGCTTATTATGGGAGCGTCTTCTTAGCAGTTGCAGACTTCTGTAGCCTGGAAAGAATGCCAGGTATGGCATGGCGCTGCAAACACAGGCGGCAGCAGCAGCAGCCATGGCCAAATCTGGCCTCCTCCCAGAGGGGGAGGGGAGCCCCTCTGTTTCTTGGGCACCTCAGTCCTGGCTCTTCTGTGGGGGTGCTACCAGGCTCGTCTGGGCGGTGAAACAGCCTGGCCAAACACAGCTGGCAAAGGCTCCTCTCACCTGACTGGGCTGCCCAGTTTGGGAGGCTGAAAGGAAGGAAAGAGATGGGGGGGGGTATTTTCTAGGCTTCCAAGGGGAACCAAACAGGGGCTCTTGGCTCTTGGCCACCCACTCCCATCACCACTTTGGGATGCAGAAGTAACAGAGATCACCATGGATGGCGGGGCATGCCTCTTCCACTGGGAAGTGCAGCTTCTTCTTACAAGCCAGGGAAGCCACACCAGTCTCTGCTGAGCCGTGCACAAGATTCCTGGGGTCTTGGCCCTCAACCAGGGCCTGTGTCTTTTCCTGTTTCTCGCCTCCACAGCAGCCCAGAGTCCTGCCCCACTCATTCCCAGCACACTTTTAGATTTCAAAAATGACAGATTTTCCTGTGACATCACGTCCCCATCCCCTTGGCAACCTGCCAGTTCTCCTGTCCGTCCACTCCTGGGGGCCCCCAATGACTCCATGCTTGGTTTCACTGAGATCCAGTGCCGAGGGCCTTCTGGCGGTTCCCTCACTGCGAGAAGCAAAGCTACAGGGAACCAGGCAGAGGGCCTTCTCGGTAGTGGCGCCCGCCCTGTGGAACGCCCTCCCAGTAGAGGTTAAGGAGATGAACAACTATCTGACATTTAGAAGATACCTCAAGGCAGCCCTATTTAGGGAAGCTTTTAACCTGTGATATTTTAATGTATTTTATACCTGTTGGAGGCCGCCCAGAGTGGCTGGGGAGACCCGGCCAAATGGGCAGGGTACAAATAAAAGAATTATTATTATTATTATTATTATTATTATTATTATTATTATTCCCCATTGTTGCTCAGTGGCTCTGCAAGGTCAGCCCATGAATTCTGGCACAGCTCTGCAGCTTGTCTGTTCCCTTCATATGCCAAATATTATCTAAATGCTACCATTTATTAGTTTCTAATATTCACTAACAGACTCTGGTCCCCCAGCCATAACACTATATATTTTATAGTACTTTCATATTGTGAGTCATCTCAAATAAACCAAAGTCTTCTTTCTTCACTGCAGCTGCTGAGGCCCACTGAGGCAGAGGGGTTGTTGTGTCTTTCGCAGAGTCCTTCCTGGGTCTCCTTGGCTGCTCAATCCTCCCTGCGAGGAAGCCCTTCTCTCCGTCAGACTGAGCCCCAGCCTGGCCCTCCCTTTGCCAGGTGGCTGGAGAACAAGGAAGCTCCCTTGGTGGCTTTGAGCAAGCAAGAAGGGAGAAGGTGTCCTTTCTCGTGCTTTTCTCTGACCTCAGTAGATGCTGTCATTCAGCCTTCCCAGGGCGTGAACCTCAGGCTGCCTGGGCAGTTCAACCCTCCCTCGCTCCTCTGCCAAGGCTGTTGCTCTATCGCCCCCCCTCCCTAACATCTTAGCACCCACTCCTTCCAGGATCAAGGACAGACCAGTCTGCCTGCTCCCCAGAAACAGCCAGTACACTTGCAGGCGGCCACTGAGCTGCCTGCAGCTTCTTTTGAGCTCCCCACAATGCCCCCGCTGCTGCTCCCTCCCAGCCAGGTGTGCAGAAACAGCAGCAGAGACTGTGGAGGGAAAGGGCCATAGGGGCTCAGGGGCAGAGCCCCACCTTCCCATGAGGAAGCCCCCACAGCATCTACAGCCTTTGCCTTAAAGCCTGAGGAGCTCGGCCTTTGCTGCAGAGCCAACCCTGAGTGCGATGCCTGCCCCCAAGGCCTGCGAGCCTAACAGGCTGATATCTGCTAAGGGCTCTAACTTAATGGGACCAGTACCCAGACTGGTTTCCCTTGCCCTCCCCCCACCAGTCCGCTTCTGGATGGTTCACTCTGTAATCCCAGCAGCAATAGCATCCTGGGGCAGAGGACGCAAGGGAGCTCTCTTCCCCCCACCTCTGAACAGGGCCTGCTCTTCTCCCTTGCTCTGAAACCCCCATCTCTTGGGGGGGGGGCTTTTGCTGCTCCTGCCATCAGGTCCCCAGAGAGCTTCCCCCCAGGAGATGGGGAGAAGCCCCCAGAGCAGGCCCTGCTCCCAAGGCAGCCGGAGCTGTGCCAGAGGTGACGTTATTGGCATGGGGAGGTGGTCCTAATCCTCAGCTGCCTGCGCTGAGCCCAGAGCCAGAAATAGCCCCCCGAGGCTGATCTGACAGACAGGTGGGCCAGTGGACAGGCAAGCAAGCAGGTGCCCCAGGAGGAAGGCACCCCTTCCTCAGCCCCACACCTGTTCCTGGCTCATCACTCTGAGGGGAATTAGGGAGAGCAGGAGGCAGAGGAGCACCTTTGCTGCCCACGTCGTCCTGGAGCTGCCAGCAGTGTGAGACACACTCTGCCCTCAGTCGCTGAACACACATGCAGCACCTGCTGTAATTAGACATTCATTAGCAGAGAAGATGGAACAGTTTGGAGGCGATGACAGAATTTATGCCATTTAAACAGGGAGCTGCAAATGGAGATGCTCCCATGGTAGGGAAGGGGTTTCCAGTAGAGATTGGAAGGAGTCCTTGCTGGGTCTGGCACTGACCCTGGCCTGGCCTGGCCTGGGGCTGGGCAGAGCAATTAACAAGTTTGCACAGCCTACAGAAAGGGAGGTTTCATAGAGGGCAGAATAAATATTCCCAAGCAGCTCTCAGCTGAGGGAGCTGGGCAGGAAAGGCCCCCGCAGCCCCACCCTGCAGGCAGCAAGAGGCATTGCATGCAGGACCATGTAGGTAGGGGCTGGTCTTGTCTTAGCCCTTATGGGCCAGAAGGCCCCATAAGGGGTGGAGGGGCAGGAGCTGCGGCAGGGGGTCCCCTGGGGGTCCACATTGGCCAGCAGGCACACACCAGCAGTGGGACTGTTGAGGACATGAGAAGGGTCTGCTGGATTAGGCCAAAGGGAGCCCACCTAGGACAGCATCCTGTCCTCACAGTGGTCAACCAGGTGCCCGTTATGGAAGCCCACAAGCAAGACCTGAGCACAAGAGAACTATCTGGACTCCCCCCACCCCTGGTGGCTTCCAGCAACTGGTACTCTGGAGGCTCCTGCCTCTGACAGTGAAGGGAGAATATGTCTCAGAGTATTGGTGGGGGTGTGTGTGTGTGGATTTTCCATGCTTAGCAAGGAGATGCTGCCACTCCTGGACCCAGTTGTGCCTTCCTCCTTGTCTGAGCTCAGATGGAGAGGGTGGGGGCCCAGCAGGCCATAGAGCTGCCTCCCTGGAAGGTCCACCCTCCCTCCATGCATTGTGGAAGGGAGCCAGTGTGTTCTGCTCCATAGAGATTTCGACAGGGGTGGCAGGATGTGTGTGTCAATCGGCGGCCTTTTGCTTTCCTTGCTGCCTGGTGTCATATAATCTTAGAAGTGTAGAGTTGGAAGGGACACCCGAAGGTCATCTCATCCAACCCCCTGTGGTGCAGGAATCACAACTACAGCATCCCTCAGCTTCTGGTTCCTGTCTGCCTTAATGGAGGCAGCTCCTACGATAGCAGGAGATCGTTAGCAAAGAAAAAACAAGGATGATTGAAGGTAATTATCCTTGCAAGTTCCCCCCAGAGACCGGGGGGGGGGGAGGGGACGGCCTTCACTCACAGTCCATCTCAATACCTGGCTCTCGCTCTGGCATGGAATGCGGGAGGCAGGGTGACGCTGAGTGCAAAAGCACTTCGCTAAGATAAAACCCTCCTACACCACCATTAAGAAGCAGAGGTTCTTCTGTTAATTAGAGCTTAATTTGCCTAAAGTACAGGTGTGTGCTAGAAGAGATGAGATCATAAACTGCAGAACAGAACCAGCTGCAAGGCTGTTAAGGTTTGAACTTGAGAGAAGACTTCCTTCGGTGCAAAAGGCGGTGTGGGGGGGGAGGGGAGCCTGCAGTTTCTGTATATAAAGTTTTCGTCTCTACATTTATGATTCAGCAACCCTCCTTTGAATGTTAGTTCAAATTATATATGTACAAGTGAAGAGGGATGAAACTGGATTATAGATATGGAATATAACATTAATTCTAGCACGGGGGCCACCTAAATTATATAATCTGGCATTTGAATGATTGGTATTAGTAATTGTATTATAATTTGGTATTGTTATAATGAGGTTATTATTGGATGGTAATTGAAAAGGAATAAAAATTATTATCGGGGTGGGGGTGGGGGGACAACTACAGCATCCCTGACAGGTGGCCACCCAACCTCTGCTTTAATCTGTTGTATGCTGAATTGGATTTCATCAAGGATGGTTCTGTTGCTTTCATATTTGTATGCATTTTTAGCAACCGTGGGCTCACTTTTTTTAAAAGGCAGGAGTATAAATGTTTCAAATATATAAGGTAGACTAATAGTGGGAACACTGGATTATCCTGTAGTTCTGTCTTTAACTCCTATCTCAGGAAAGTAGGGAGCATGGGCGACGGGAGGGGTCCAGGCTGAGGATCTTGAAGAAGTGTGTGTGTGTGTGTGGTGTGTGTTTTCTAGGCTAAGGAGCATTTGGGATGAGCCACAAGGAGCCATAAGGCCCATTCACAAGGAGCCATAAAGCCAGGACTCTCCTCCTCATCTCCCCCCACCTTCCCCTTGGCCACAGTGCTGGGTCAGCCCCGGGGGGCGGGCAGTCAGCCACCCTGGCAGAGGCCCAGGAGCCCAGCCCTGCCCCTCCTCTCCAGCTGTCCTCTGACCATCTGACATAGGGTCTCATCCAGGTAGTGATGATTACTCAGAAGGCCAAACTCAGTACAGGAACTAGCTCTCTGCATGCCTTGACTGGCTCCTTGTCTCTGGCTGTGCCCCCACCCCACAGCCCCTTACAAGGCCAGGCAGATGCCCTCAGGCAGAGGCCTTGGAGGAGCAGGTGCAGAAAAGAATTGGGACACCCTCCCATGGGGTTCCTCCTCCAGGCACCCTTCAAGCCTCTTGTGCAGCAAACAAGCAAACCAGCAAGGCCGGGTGGGGAGGGGTCTTTGCTCTATGGAGGGCTCTTGTGAGCCACCAACCAAGATGCCCCACAGCCACACTGCCCAGAGCCAAGGGCCCACCGGGGCCTCATTCAGGCAGCAGAGCTGGGGCTGAGCACTGTCACACTGAGGGCCATTAGTGGAAGGTGTGGGATGGGTTATTGATGATTAGGAGCGGGTATATTAATTACAGTCTCCCACGTGTGGGTTAAACAGAGTATTAAAACCCCATCCTTGGCAGCAAAACACAGATGCTTGAAACTAGGCTGCCAAGCCTGATATTTTCTGAGCAATCCCAGCTAATGAAGGTTAGCTGGCTTCCCCTTTGCTTCCCCCTCTTAACAAAGAACCAGGCAACAATTTATAAAGTTAGCTTAAAAATGGTGTTTACTTACTTAACAGTCTTGCGTTGGATCACAGTCAAACTAAGCAGGTAAAGTACTTCTAGGCTACAAAATACATCGTTGATTACAAACATGGAGTCTGTGCTCAGGGAGGCCACCAACAGACATGGGGAAGCAGAGAAGTGTGAGAGTGACCGGAAGCAGAAGGGCTCTCTTGTTTCTTCCTGCTGCTGCGAACAAGGGAGATGGCATTGCACAGAGCTCTCTCCCCAGCAATCACATTCCTGTGGCCTGAGTCTGTCTAGCAAGGCTCAACTTAGTCGAGAAGATGCTTTTGTCTCCCACAGAAGGAACCCCCATTGCCTGCTGGGATGAGGGGTCCCAGTACTGCCACCACAGCCGCTCAGCTGCTGGACAGCCCTTCCTCTTGGGCTGGCAGCTACCTGTAATTCACCCCCACAGTGCCTGGGCTTTATACCCCCTTAGAGGAGTTTCCATAACCCCAGGCTCAGCCCCCTTTCTGGCCTCCCACATGGTCAGCCTCCCTCTGTAAGCTGCTCAGACAGACCTTTGTACTGTCTTCCTGGCCCTTCTGCTCCTCTTGCCTCAGCACTATGCCCCCCCCTTTCTGTGGGGCATTTGTCAGTCCTGGCACCTTCTTGCTCTCCTCCTCTTCCAGGGAATGGGTTGGAAGGCAGGAGGCTGGCTCTGCCCAGGAGCATTACACACAGCCTCAGCACCTGGCGAGGAAGAGCTGAGCACCAAGGCCCAGCAGCCTTTGCAGCTCACAGGATGTGTTGGCACAGGCAGGTTTTGGAGCTACTGCTGCTGCTTCCAGGGTCTGGTCTTGCATCATCCGGCTCCTGTCCTGGCCACCCCATTGGCCCACCTGCAAAAAGACCCTCAGGATTGCTGCTGATCCTAAGGATGAGCCGCCTTCCAGCCTCATGGTGCTTCTGGCTCTACTGCTTGGTGCCAGTCCTGTCCCATCGCATGGCTTCTGGTGCCACAGCTAGGACTGTGCTGTTGTGACACAGAAATAACGGCAAGGCATGATTCATCTGTAGAAAACCCACAAATACAGGAGAAGGCAGTAATGGTTCTGAATGCCAGTTACTTAGGGTGGGGAGAGGGCTACTCTTGTGCTCAGGAGGGTGGACTAGATGGGCCTTTGACCTGGCCTAGCAGGTTCTTTTCCTGGCAAAGGGGCCTTCCCCCAAATTCCCAACCCTCATGGTACCTGGCACTTGGGAAGATGTTTTCACCCTTAGATAATAGGACTAGGAGACCTGGGAGGAAGCAACACCGATGTTTTTTTGATGCACACACATCCTAATGAAAATGAGGGCTAATTTGGAGCAGCAGAACCTCAGACTGGAAATCTCTAGCTTAGAGAAAGATCCCGAGCGAGCGACGCACATCCCTGCCCAATGCCTCCTGACCAAGTTGGGGATGAGGAGCAAAGCAAGAGGCTTCCTGTCCGGGCGGGGGTGGAGGCAAGTGTGCTGCAGATCAAACGGGGAACGGAGGACTTGCTGCCTCACCTGGTGTGAGGAGCGAGCGCCTTTGCATCTCGACTCCTGCACAGCGCAAGCCCAGCAAGGCCCGGCTGAAGCCCCGCCAAGAGGCCCACCTGCTCCTGTCTGCGAGGCGCCGGCCAGTGTCTGCTGCGGGAGGTCACCGCTGCTCAGAAGGGAAGACACGGAGTGGGGCAGGAATGGGGAGATTTCAAGAGGCAGCGGCCATTCCAGGCCCGCTGGGCGCCTGCAGAGCCTCCTGCCTTGGAGTCTGCAATGCTGGCTTGGGACTCCAGCGCACCCCAAGCAGAAGCCCCACAGCTTCGGACCCTCGCCCGCCCCATAGCCCTCCAGCATCTGCCTGGCTCTGGGGAGCGCTGCGCTAAGGGAACACCCTCTGTTCCCAGAGCAAGTCCGTGAGAGACAAAGCCCAAAATAGTCCCTGAAAGGGAGGAAATATGTGGCGCCGCTTCCCAAATTGGGAGCGTCCTCCAGCTCCCCTTGTCCCGCGGCCTGCTGGGAGACTCCGGGGTGGGGGAAGCGGCTGGCCGGGCGGCAGCTGTCTTTGGCCTGGCGACCCCCGCCCAAGCGGAAGGGGGGCCACTCGGGGCCTGCCTTCGCCTGGGGGGCCTCCTGGCCAAGCGGAGGGTCGAAGGCCCTGACCGGTGCCTCAGTGGCCGCTGGCAGGGCGCGGGCGGGCGCGGCGGGCAGCCTCCGGGATGGGGCGGTTACTATAGCAACAGATCCAAGGCTAGAGGGATGGATAGCTGGACGGAGCGAGCTGAAAGGGGTAGCGGGGAGGCTCCTGCTCGAGGGAGGGGGAGAGGTGCCGGGGCGCGTGCCGTCAGGCTGGCTGGCTAGCGGCGAGGGGGTGGGGGCGTCCCGTCTCCACGCCTGCCTGCCTGCTTGGCCGGCTGCCCGCGTCCCCGCCTTCCGCTCCCGCCCGTCGAGGCTCGTCGGCCGGTCCCGTCCCTGCCAGCTTGTCCCTAAAAGGTGCTGCTCGGCCGGTGGGGGAGGGCCCGGCCCCTCCCCGGCTTTTAGGCAGTGCGAGCCGCTCGGGGCGCGCAGCCAGTATCCACCACTCGCGGCTCCGCTCGCCTTTCCTTCTCGCTCTCGCCCGCTTGAGCGCCTCCGACCGTCCTTCCCGTCGGGTCCCGACGCCTCTCCAGCCGCAGCCATGGAAGCCATCAAGAAGAAGATGCAGATGCTCAAGCTCGACAAGGAGAACGCCATCGACCGAGCGGAGCAAGCGGAGGGCGACAAGAAGCAGGCCGAGGACCGCTGCAAGCAGGTGACAGGCCTCTTGGCGCCCACTCCCCAGAAGGGCGGAAGGGGAGGGCAGACCCCCCAGGAGGAACCACACCTCACTAGCCCCCTCCATCCCCGACAGTTGATCTGGGTGGACACTTTGCCAGGCAAGAAGACCCCCACCCACTAGCTGCCAACCCGTTTCCAGCTGCCCGGAATAAGTCAGGCAGATGCCCTCCCAACTCCCACCGCTGGGCTCCCCACCCCAGATAATCCTGAGTGCAGGAACGCCCTCCTGCCCCCCTTACCCCGGGCACCCCCTTTCCCGCCGGGTAGGAGCTAGCAGCAGCGTCTCGGCCTCCCGCTGACGCTCCCCTCTCTCCCCCCGAACCCCCGCAGCTGGAGGAGGAGCAGCAGGGGCTGCAGAAGAAGCTGAAGGGGACGGAGGATGAAGTGGACAAGTACTCGGAGGCCGTCAAGGAGGCCCAGGAGAAGCTGGAGCTGGCCGAGAAGAAGGCCGGCGACGTAAGTCCGGCTCGCGGGGCGGCAGGGCGGCAAGGGAAGGCGCAGGCATGCCCTCGGAGGGCCAATCCTGCCCGGGCCAGGGTGGGTGGCGCCGAGGAGCAAGGGCATAGGGGACGGGCCCCTCCAGGTATTCCGAGCTCGTTAAGCCCCGAGCAGCTGCCCGCCAGTGGGGCCCCCCTCCCTCCCTCCCTGAGGATGAATTGAGCCGTCACTGGGCCATTAAGACGGGGCGGGCGGGCAGGGGAGGCTCCGGGCGCGGGCCTTGGCACCCGCGCCGCCCGTCAAGTTGTCAAGGCATTCCTGGGCGCTCGTTAGCTGAGGGTCTCCCCGGGGCCAGGAAGGGGCTCTTGGCGCGGGAGGTGGTGACACGGCGTGCTCCTCCGGCCAGGCCGAGCTCCAGGGAGCGACAGCTGCGAGGGCTTTAAAGAGGAGCCCGCTCGGGGGACCCGCGACTGGCTCGGCCTCCTTCGAGGGCATTTGACACCCTATAAATAAATGCTCCTTGCCCGAGCCAGGCCCGAGGCCCGGGTGAAAGGCGATCAGGGGGTCTTAAGGAGCGCCTAAAAGGGACCCGCCGCCTGGAGCGCCGCCAGCCCGGACCCGCCGCCAGCAGCGGGCGGGCGGGCGAGGAGGGGGCGCAACCTGCGCGGCTGGAGCGAAGCGGGGAGCGCTGGGCGGGGCCTCTCGTGCTCGGACCGGGCTTCTCCAGGTTGCTTGCTCGGCTTGGTCCGCGCCCGGTGTTTCCGGCCCGTGGAAAAGCCTCTTCTTGGCCGGGGCAGATCTGTGCCCACACGCGCAGCAGCCTGCCTGGCGGTTGTCTTTGCGCCAACGGAGCCCATCATGCCGGGCCAGTCCAGGAGCAAAGGCCGCCCTGGCTGGCTGCTCCTCGAGTGCCAGTGGGCACTGCCAGCAGATATGACCCGTCCAGGCAGAGCCCGTCTGTAGACTCCTCCTCTTGGAGGGCTCGAGCCAGACAGATGCCAGGCGAGGCGGTGCTAATCGGGGTGCTAATAGGCTCCCGCCTGCTCCTTCCTCCAGCGGCTTAACCCAGAGGCGGGAGACTGGCGACGCAGCCTGGTCCATAGACTTGCCACTCTTAGCCCCGGGAGGCCTTGCGGAGGACACGGTCTACCTGCTGACCCGCCCCCCAAAGGCCACAGTGCACAGGGCCCCATGGTTGGATGATCCCCCTTAGTTCCCGCAGGTTGGCACGAGAGCCGCTCCCCTTGCTTGCTGCAGGGCGCAGATGAGCCTCGAAGCCAGTCCCTTGGGCGCAGGACCGGGAGGCTGCGGGCGACTCCTCCAAGGGGCATGGGTGCCCCTCCTTCCGCACCAGGGATCCTCCTTGGCCGCGATTCCTGCATTGCAGGGGGTTGGACTAGATGGCCCTTTGGGTGCCTTCCAACTTCTCAATCCTTTGAATCTACGATTCCTCATGGCTGCTGGGCTGCCCAGCCTCTGCGCTCTGTCTTGCGCTGCTGGCTCAGCATCCAGCCCGCCCCAGCCTCCGCCGCCTTTGCTCATATTTGGCCATTCCCCGAGCCCAGAGGAGGAGACTGGCGGGGGGGGGGGGTGGCTGGCTGGCGCAGAGCAACTGCCGGGATGTAGGAGCGCAGCCGCCCTGGCTCTGCCCCACTCGGAGGCAGGTCCCCCTTTTCCTCTCGCCGCCTGTCTAGAACAAGGCAGATGCAGGTTTTCTCCCCAGTGCAGCTGGGCTCTGGCAGGCAGGCCGCGGCTGCCCCATGTTTCGTATGTCCTGCCGATGGAGGACATTTTTCGCAACCCTATGTGGGAAGTAAATGCCCCCCCATCCCGGAAGTGTGTGTGGCTTCTTATGAGTCCTTATGTAAAGGTGACTTTTCCTTGAGAAGTCCCCATCCCCCATTTCCTGCACCTGTACTTGGAAGAGAACATCGGAGTGCTTTGCAATGGCTCCAGGTCCGTTTGGGGGCACCAAGACCAAGGCAGAAATTCAGGCTTGGAAACAGGCTGGCTGGCCTGGCACCATTCCTCAGGCTTGCCTTTCAGGTCCCTCCATTTCCATGACTCCAGCGCACACATGCTGACTGATGCCACTTCAAAGGGCTGGTCATGGGGGGACAGAGCCCAGGTGGTCATCTGGTCTCACCCAGGCAGCCTCTGGGGAAGCTGCCACTGGTTGCAGGAGGTAGCTAAAGGAAGCCAGGCTGAGCAAGAGGGGAGGCAGGTCAGACCCTGGGGAAGGAGAAAGCAGCAGGGGAGGGGCACCACAGGTGGCAGGAGGCTGCTCAGGGGCCTGACTGGGCTGGAGGAGACAAGGCAAGTGCCTGAAAGGTGGAGGTCCTTGAATGGAAGCATGTGTAGCATAAGAGCAGGAAATGATGGGAATGTGGACAAACCATGGGGTGTTCTTTTGTCCTGAATGGAAAGAGAGGAGCTGAAGCCTGGGATTGTACCAGGGTGATAGCAGTGCAGACGTGCTCAGAGGAGGCAAAAGGGGAGGTGGCCCCAGATTCACTGCTCCAGGGGGCTCAACTTGCCCCGTTCAGAAGGGACTATGAGCATAAATGCCACAGGCCAGTTGCATCTTTCCCTGGCTCTGTGGGACAGATCCTTTTGCCCTCACAGCCTCCCCAGGAGGAAACTTGGCAAGGGTGGTTGCGTGGGGAGGGACATCCTAGACCTAGACCTAGAGGGACAGGAAGAAACCCTGACCTCTGAGTTCCGGCCTCAAAGCAGGTGGCGGTGCCTAGCCAAAGAAGAGCCAGGCGGTGTCCCTGGGAGAGGATGTGGACCTGAGGGTGTTCCTAAGTGTCAGCAAAGGTTGGGCTTCAGGTTTGCTCTCCTGAGAGCAGGATGGGCTCAGCCCACCCTTGGACTCCAAGACTCTTCCCGGCATGCATTTCTGCCTTAGGGGGCTGGTGTTTCTCTTTGTGCACCAGGAGGCTGCCATGGATATAGCATGCAATGGATATAGCACAGGCACAGCCTGAAGGGAGTTGCTTCTGGCACCCTCACAGCTGAAGGCAGGAGAGGGGCTCCCTAGAGGCTGGCCTGGGGGTGGGGGCACGTGCTCCTGCAGCTCTGCCAAGCACCAGCCCTGGACTAGGGAGTCTTTCAGGTGCAAGCCTCCTTGATCCTCTGGAACGGAAAGTAAGTCAGTGACCACAGATAGCTACTGGCACCCCAGAGCCCTTTTTTGAATTTATGAGCATCTCATTTTCTAATTAGAGTCACAGAACTGTAGAGTTGGAGGGGGGTCCCATTGCAGCCTATCCCCCTGCAATGAAGGAATCTCAGCATAATTAATTTGATTAAATTAAAACATTAGACATTCAAGAACTATCAGACTCTGGGAGCTGTGCAAGGAAATAGTAAAAGAAGATAAAACCTGAAACCCAACACTATTCAAGCAGCTTTAATGATATATAACAGAAACAGACAGGACACAGCTGAGTGGTGGAGCACTGCCTTGCATGCAGGAGGTCCCAGGTTCAGTCTCCAGGCAGGGCTGGGAGACACTGTTTTTGAAATCCAGAACAGCTGCTGCCTGCCTGTGCAGACACTACTGACCTAGATGACCCCAGTGGTCTGACTCAGCAGAAGGCAGAGAGAAGGAATTGTGCTCCAATGCAGCAAGCAGCAACATAGTATTTCAAGAGACCAGGGAGTAGAAACACATGGGAAATGTATGAGCGCATCCAGCTTGGCATAGAGTGTTGTGACATCCCCTCCCCAGCACTTGTTTTGGAGGGGCCTTATCATGCCGAAAGGTGGCAGGTGCTTAGCTACCAGCCACAATGGCTGTGTTCTCCCTTCACCACCAGCTGTTTCACCCAAGAAGGGGCTGGAAGGGGTCTTGGTTGGCCATCTAGTCCAGCCCCCTGCTCAGTGGAGGAAACCCAGAGCTAGAGCCCCCACCTCAAAAAGAAAACCGATGGATGTCTGGGTCCTGCACGAAGACCACTTGAGACGGAGAGGCCCACCCTCACCCTCCAGGGAGCAGGAAGAGCTCACACCACCCTCAAACTGCTCCTACCATCAATAAAGAGGCCTTCCTGTAGATCTCATCCTGCTACCTGGGACAGCAGCAGAAAAGAACTCCCTGCCTTTTTCTGTGTAATGACAGCCCTTCAGCAAAGACAATGAGAAAGAGGAAGAAGGCTGTCATGTCTCCTCTTCTCTAGGGAAAGCAGGCTCAGTTCCTCCAACCTGGCCTCACAGGACGAGTTCTCCACACTCCTTGAGCATCTTCCTCACCTTCCTCCGAAGCCATTCCAGTTTATCTACTGCAAAGTGGAGGAGCCCAGAACTGGGCAAAGGACTTCAGATCTGGTTCAGAAAAGGACAACTGAAATGATCGTGGGGATGGAGGAAGGTGGCAACATTTGGGACTTTTTAGTTTAGAAGAGGCGACATGATAGAAGTCATGGAGAAAGTGGCAAGAGAAAAGCTTTTCTCCCTCTCAACACTAGACCTCATGGATTCAGGATAGATCAAAGAAAGGACTTTTTCACACAGTGCACAGTTAAACTATGGAACTCACTCCCACAAGAAGTCAGAGGTGGATTTAGGGAAGTGCAAGGAGCCTCAGGATGGGAAGAGGCAAGGACACCAAATTTCGGTGTTGCACAGGGTACCACTGAAATTTGAGACCCCAACATCAGCTACTGCAAGTAGTAGTGAAGGTCACCAACTTAGATGGTTTTAGAGGGATTAGACAAATTCATGGAGGGTAAGGCTATAAAGGGCTCCGGGCCAAGATGGCTCTGCTCTGCTTCTACAGTAGGGGGCAGTAATGTTTCTGAATGCGAATCGCTGGAAACCAAAAGAGGGGAAAGTGCTACAGTATTGGGTTTCCCATTAGGGCATCTGGTTGGCCACTGTGAGAAGAGTAGATAGGCCATTGGCCTGATCCAGTAGGCTCTTCTCAGGTTCTTAAGCAGAATTTTATTCCCCCTTGCTGTGCAGTGGTGTCATCTAAACACTCTGTGATGAATGGGATAAAGGCAGCTTAAAAAGGAGCAGAGAAATCCCAGTGGCCCTGATGGTGGACCCTCTTTTTCCATCAGCCCTCTGCCCATTTATGATTCACAGGTCTGGTCCACGAGCTTCTGAGAACACACAGGGTGCCAGGTATGCCCAGGAGGCAACCACCTTACTGAAGCCAAGGAGGCCTGGCCAGTGCCTGGATTGGTGAGTCCCTGGAGCAGCCACGTGGAAGGTGCTGCTGCTTTGAGTGCCATGTTGCAAGAAAGTAAGACCAGAACCGAATATCCTGCAGCTCCAAGGACAAAATGCCCCAAAGCACGTGCAGAGTGTCCCTTGAAGAATCTCTTAACACAGATCCCTACTGATGGCTCAGCTTTACAGGAGAGCAGCCTTGGAGCAGCAGATGTGACCTTCATTCTTGTGCCTTTGCAGCAACCAGGTCCAGCAGCTGACCCCGTTTGATGGGGAGACTCGGTTCAGTTTATCCGAAGGTCACCAAGTGGCAGTGGATCGAGTCGTCCTTTGGCGGAGTCACAGCAGCAGGGAGATCCGAAAGTCTCCGCTTGGATTCCAAATTGCTTCTCTTCTCAGCCCTCCAGCCAAGTGGCCACCGGATCAGCCCTGTGGGGCAAAGCGAGCCCAGAAGGGGGCGCAGCGGAGTCTTCCCCAAGGCCACCGCATGAAGCCGCCGGGCGGGCGAGCGAGGCTCTTCCCGGGGCAGCGATACCTGGCACTTTGCTCCGGGAGGAAGCGTCAGGGAGTCCGCGGCCCCCGATTGCGAGGAGGCCTGCAATGGCCGGGCCTGCGCGTGGCCTTTTGCGCCCGAGTCCGGCCCGCCTAGCGCGCGCTGCCTCGCTTTCGACGGCGCCGCGACCCCCCGACGGACAGCCCTCGCCCCCTCCCTCCCTCCCTCCGCGGCGGGCTCTTTAAGAGAGAGCGAGCAAGCAAGAGAGCGAGGCCGGGCCACCGCGTTGGAGGAGGCGCGCGATGGGCAGAGCCGGCAGGAGGAGGAGGAGGCGGGGCGCGGAAGGCCGCCTCGCCCCGCATCCTGAGCGCTTCTTCCTGCTGGGCGGGTAAGCGAGCAGACGGAGCGACCGAGCGACAGCCAGAGCCCGGGCCAGGAGCCCCGCCAGCCCGCCGCGCGCCCGCCGCCCCCGATCCAGCCCCAGCCCGCCCCTCCGCGCCTCCGCCCGGGAAGATGGCCGGGAGCAGCTCCATCGAGGCGGTCAAGAAGAAGATCCAGACACTGCAGCAAGTGGCCGACGAGGCCGAGGAGCGCGCCGAGCACCTCCAGCGGGAAGTGGACGCCGAGCGCCAGGCCCGCGAGCGGGTGAGAGAGCGGCGGGGCGGCCGGGAGGGTCTGCTTCGCCCCCCGGAAGGGCTCGGCCGGCGCCCCGACGGCCTCGACAGCCCCGGGGCGACCTTTTCTCTGAAAGCTTGGGGGGGGGGCTGCCGGGGCACTCGGCGCTGGGCTCTCCCCGGGGCGACCCAAGGGAGCAGCGACTCGGAAGGGCGGGGTTCCCGAGCATGTGCAGAGAGCTGGTTCCAACCGGGCGGGGCTTCCCGTCGGGGGACTAGCCAGGCATCCGCCTGCATCCTGCCTGCCTCGTTCTCTCGCGCTCCGCCCAGCGCAGAGCCGCCCGGCCCACCTGGATCCGGGGAGGCGCCGCTTCCTCCGCGCTCCTTTCCCGGCCGAAGGCAGCAGGGGCGTGGCCTCGTCGCCCGCGGGCCACATGGGTGCTCTCGGGAGAGTGGTCTTTCTGGAGGGTGCTAGGGTGGTCCCAGAGGACGGGGTCTCCGCAAAGGGCTCTGCTCTCTAGCGAAGCAGCATGTGCGAGGCGCGCGAAGCTCTTGGAGCTCCCCTTTCAGCCACTCCTGGCAAGGGACGCCCTTGTGCCCGTTTCCCAGATGGGGGAGCGGAGGGTGTGAGGCTGGCATGCTGCCCACGGGCCTCTTTGCAGCGGAGTGTGAGGCCTGGTGGGCGCCTCCTCCTCCTGGGGTTCCTGCCCCTGAATCCTCACTCTGGTACTCGCACCCCTTGCCAGGGTCATCTCTCTAGTAGTGCAAAGAGGGCGCCATTTCAGTTGTGCGTGAGAAGGAGGTTCCTGCTGAGCCAGGTGTGGACCTACCTGAGAGAAGAGGGTGCGCTGCGCATTGCAGGGAGAGCGCTGGCTGTGCTTGCCTGGCGGTGCAAGAGCTGGGGGTGGGAAGCTGCTTTGCAGCCGCGATGGCTTGGGGGACAGGATTTGGGTCAGCTTGACACCCCCCTTTGGCCAGGGCCTGCTACTGCCTGTGACATCATTCTGTGGGGGGCTCGGACAATTGGGGTGTGGGACATGCCTGGCCAGGGGTAGGGGGAGGCTTGAAAGTGGTCTTGCCTCCAAGAGGAAGACAATAATGAGGGTGCAGTACTGAGGCGGGTGTGCATCTGTCCCTATATTCCTGACCCCTCCTCTTTGCAGGCTCTTGGAACTGAAGCAGCCCAGTAAATAATTGACAGGAGGCTGGCAGGAGTCCTGCGGGTGGCTTCCTGGCCAGCCCCAGCTGGTGCCCCCCTCCAGTCCCTTGGCTGTTCCCTGAGCCCAGGTGGAATCAGATTATCTACTGCACTGTACACCTGGGAGAAGGGAACAAATAGGAGGAGGGGACCTTCTGTTTTTTTGCAGAGCTGTGAGAGCAATTCTGCAGTGCAGGGAATAAGCAGGAGCCTCCTTCCCTGTGGCTGGGGCTCCCAAGCCAGAAAGGTCCTTCTGGAGGGCTTCCTCCCCTCCTTGCCTCTTTGGGCTGGAGTTTCTGACCCTCTGGAGGGGGGTGAGAGGGCCTTCCTTGTGCACCCTTCCCTGAGGATCTTGAGTAATCCCACCTGGTTGTGTGGTGGAAAGAGAAGTGGGCTGGTGCTGGCAGTTGGGGTGGGGGACTTAGCCCCAGGAACAGGTTCTCTCCCCACCTGTGTCTCCATTGGGTGAGGCGTGGAGTGGGAAGGCTGCCTGGCTTAGTTGGGCTGCAAAGGCCCAGCAGCCTTCACCCCACAAACAGCTTTGGGTCCCCATAGGAAGCTCACCTGGCTCACCTGGCTTGAGGGTGTCTGCACTGAGCAACAGTAGCTGCCCAGAGTTTCAGGCTGGAGTGCTGGTCAGTCATCAGAGACAGAGCCCTTAGCTCTACCAACAGCCAAACAATTTGTTTCAATTTAAATTCTGTTTAGTTTATGAAATTTATATACGACTTGATTGTAACAAAACATCTAAGTGGTTTGTAAGACATATTGTTGTTGTTTAGTTGTGTCCGACTCTTCGTGACCCCATGGACCAGAGCACACCAGGCACTCCTGTCTTCCACTGCCTCCCGCAGTTTAGTCAAACTCATGTTGGTAGCTTCAAGAGCACTGTCCAACCATAAGACATATTAAGACTATCAATAAAAACCAGCAATTAAACATTGAAAAATGGTTAGAATCAGCCGTGAACGAATAGGACTAGGCTAGCAAAAATATTTTAAGCAGGCACCAAAAATAATACGGGGAAGTGCGTGCCGGATGTCAATAGGCAGGGAGTTCCAAAGTGCTGGGGCACCTTATGGGGCACCTGTAAAAGGGCCGGTTCTGCAGGTCGAAGCAGCCAACAAGTTGTTCAGGAAAGTGCAGGTCTTGCCTTATGGCTGTTCTGGTACTCAGAAGTCTCCCGCTGCTTCTTGTGTGCAGCCTCCTGTCTTAAGAGCCCTGTGGTTAGTGCCAGGGCCGGCCCTCCCTTGAGGCGAGGTGACCATCTCAGGCAGCAGATCGTTCTCCCCCCCCCCTTGTTTCTGATGTAGATCTTCATGCCCCCTCCTTCCCTGCCTGCCTCAGGCACCAAAATGTTTTGAGCTGGCCCTGGTTAGTGCAGAAGGTCCTGGCTTGAATTCCTGGTAGCATCTCCAGGTAGGGCTGATAATGTCCCCTGCCTGAAACCCTGGAGAGCTGCTGCCAGTCAGTGTAGACAATACAGAGGCAGATGGACCAGTGGCCATAGAAGGTAGCTACCTATGCTCCTTTCAATGTGGCCGTTCCTGGCTCCATTCGTTGCCTAATTCCTTTGTAGAGCCACCTGCAGCAGTGGCTGGTGGTGTGTCTTGTGGCACTGAATTCCGTAGCTAACTAACTGTGCATTGCTGTGTGGACTCTGGGTGGCAGGCGGAGGGGCAAGCATGCCTCTGCTGGAACCTTTAGTCTGGCCCATAAAGACAGTTGTTGCAGGATTCAGGATGGCTGACCCTGCTAGCTCAAAATAGAGCCTCCCTATCCAGAGGCTCCTGCCAACCTAGCACTTCGAAAGCACGTCAAAGTGCAAGTAGATAAATAGGTACTGCTGCAGCGGGAAGGGTAAACGGCGTTTCCGTGTGCTGCTCTGGTTCGCCAGAAGCAGTTTAGTCATGCTGGCCACATGACCCGAAAGCTGTATGCCAGCTCCCTCGGCCAATAATGCGAGATGAGTGCGCAACCCCAGAGTCGGTCACAACTGGACCTAATGGTCAGGGGTCCCTTTACCTTTACCTTTATCCAGAGGCAGTATACCTTGCCCTACCAGTAGAATAATGCAATCACAGAATTGGAGAGTTGAAAGGGACCACAAGGGTCATCTAGTCCAACCACCTGATGCGGGGCTGCAATAGCTAGGCGTTTTTATATTGCCATGGGGAAGTGGGGGTGAGGGGCGTGGAGACTTCCTTTTCTGATCTCAGGAGTCCTCCTCCAGGTGAGCATCCCAGAAGCTGGGCTTCCCCCTCCTCCTTGGTCTTGTGCCCCCCAAAGCCCTTCCGGCCTCCTCTGCTGCTGGCTGCCTCTTTTCCTCTTCCTTCCCTGGGCCCAGCTCTCCAAGGGTCTTGGGGGAAGGCTGCTTCTGTGGGGCAGTCCTCCGTCTTCCTGTGGCTGCTGTTCCCCCTTTGCTGATTCCAGCTCAGCCCTGGGCCTGAACCAGCAGCAGAAAGCACCTCCCTTGGCTGGAATGTGGGGGGAGGGAGGGGCTGAGGGAGGGGGGGGAGGGAGGCGGTGGGGGAGGAGCCCTGCCTCTTTTGGCTCCTCCCTTCCCTTCAGCCAGAGCATGGATGGGAAGTGAGGGGGAATCCCACCCCCATGCTTTGCAGCTGCAATAAACAGGAAATCCACCCCCCACCCCCTGAGCAGCTCCCGTCCATCTCCTTTTTGGGAGCGAATCTGCTCTGGAGGCATTCCTGCCGCTTTAGTCACTCCAGCGCAGGCAGGCAAAGCACCCATCCTGCTCCTGCTCCTCCCCCCTCTCTGCTGGGCTGCCTCCCTTTCCCACCCCACATGCTGCTGCTGCTGCCACCGCCCTGGACCCCCAGCTGGGCTGCTGTGGCCCAAGAGCCATCCTGTCTGGGTGGGGCAGGTTCCCAGGAGCTGCCTGGGCTGCTCTTTGCCCAGTGCCGGGCACTGCACAGAGGTGGCACCAGCCCCTGTGCCAAAGGCTTTCACCACACAAAAGTTGGGATGTGACGTCACCTTGCAGGTGGAATGGCACTCCTCTTGTGTAGGCCGGGGACCTGGGCGGGGTGTGTGTCTCAGGAGCGTCACCTAAGAAGAGCCCGCTGAATCAGGCCAAGGGCCCATGCAGCACTCTCTTCTCACAGAGGCCAAATAGATGCCCATTACGGAAAGCCCTCCAGCAGGATTTGGGGGCAAGAGCCCTCTGCCCTCCTGTGGGGTCCAGCAACTGGGATTCGAGAACGTCGCTGCCTCCAACTGTGGAGAAAGAGTAGAGCCATCCTGGCTAGGAGACACTGAGAGCTGGCTTCCTCCTCCTCCTACATGGATTTGTCTAATTCTCTCTTAAAACCATCCAAGTTGGGGTGGGGAGTTCCACAGTCTGATTGCGGTGCCGCTGCAGAAGGAGGACTTTCTTTTCTCCCTTCTGTGAGGGAGAGCAGCCCCCCTGCCCTGCACCCCCCCCAGTCGTGTTGTGCTTTAAAGTGCCTAATGCATGCTAAAGTTTAAAAGCCTACAAGTCCCGGCCTGCAGATGTTCAGTCTTAAGTGCAGGAGATGGAAGTAGGGGGGAGTTGGGGAAGGGGTGGGGGCGATATTGCACAAGTTGGGCCAGCTCAAGAGAGAGGAAGCGGCCGGGAAAGCACCTGGCCAGGGGGGAGCTGGGGGGAGCTGCTGCAAGCTGGAGCTGGGAAGGAACCTTCCTGGGAAGTGACGGGAGACCTTCTGCGGGCAGAGCCCCCGTCTCTTCCCTCACGCCCCTTGAACAGCCCAAGCAGGAAGGGACTAAAGAACACAAACAGGATAACCAGGGAGAATCATGGAATCGTAGAGATGGAAGGGATTCCAAGGGTCATCTAGTACAAGCCTCTGCAATGCAGGAATCTCAACTAAAGCATCCATGATAGATGGCCATCTAACTTCTGCTTAAAAACTTCCAAGGAAGGAGAGTCCACCACCTCCTGAGGGAGACCGTTCTACTGTCAAACATGTCTTACTGTCAGAAAGTTATTCCTGGAATCTCCTTTCTTATAACTAGAAGGTATTGGTTTGAGTCCTACCCCCTGGAGCAGAAGAAAACAAACCTGCTCCATCTTCCATGTGACAACGCTTCAGATATTGGAAGATGGCTCTCTGTCTCCTCTTTTGCACAACCAGCTCCTTCAACCGTTCCTCACAAGGCTTAGTTTCCAGACCCTTGTTCATCTTAGTCACCCTCCTCTGCACATGTTCCAGCTTGTCAATATCATTCTTACATTATGATGCCCAGAACTGGACACAGTATTCCAGGTGTGGTCTGACCAAGGCAGAATGGAATGGGACTTTCCCCCCTTAATTGGGATGCTATACTTCTGTTGATGCAGCCTGGAACAGCATTAGTTATTATTTTTGCTGCTGCATCACACTGTTGACTCATGTTAAGCCTAAGACCCCTAGATCTTTTTCACATATCCAACTGGTAAGCCAGATGTTCCTCATCTTATATGTGTGCATTTGGTTCTTCCTGCCTAAGTGCAGAACCTTACATTTGTTCCTATTGAAATTCATTTTGTTAGCTTGGGCCCAGATCTCCAATCTGTTACGGTCATTTTGAATCTTGCTTCTGTCTTCTGTGGCATTGGCTACCCCTCCCAGTTTGGTGTCATCTGCAAATTCGATGAGCCCCCCTCAGTTCCTTCATCTAAGTCATATAGATGTTGAACACCATTGGCCCTGCGGCAACCCCTTTGTCACTTTCCCCCAGGATGACGAGGAACCATTAATGGTCACTTTGGGTTTGGTCAGTCAACCAGCTACAAATCCAATGAAGAGTAACCTTGTTCAACCCACATTTTACAAGGTTCCTCTCAAAAATATCATGGGAGACTTTGTCGAAAGCCTTAATGAAATCAAGATACACTAGGTCTACAGCATTCCCCTGATCCACCAAGTTTGTAACTCCGTCAGGCATTACTACACTACACTTGATCTTAGCCAAAAGGCCGAGAAGGCATTACTTACTTTTGAGAAACCCATGCAGGGTCTTAGAAAAGGATGCTGTGATTACTAAGTGCTCACAGACCAACTATTGAATTATCCGTTCTAGGAATTTTCCTGGTATTGATGTCAAACTCACCAGTTGGTAGTTACCTGGCTCTTCTCTTTCAGCATTTTTGAAGATGGGGACAACATTTGGCCAAATCAAGTCTGCAGGGACCTCATCTGTTCTCTAAGAATTCTCAAATATCATAGACAAAGTCTCTGAGATTGCATCTGCAAGCTCCTTTAGTACCCTTGGATTCAGCTTATCAGGCCCTGGAGATTTGAATTCCTTTAAAGTATCTAGGTGTTCCCTTACTACCTCTTTTTGTAACTTGGGCTGCAGCTCCTTCCTTACATCATTTATTCTGTTATCACCAGGTTGGGCATCTCTTTCCTATTGGGTGAAGACAGAGGCAAAGTAGGTGTTGAGTAGCTCCTCCTTTTCTCTGTCACCCAATAGCGTTTCTCAGTCTTCTCCACACAGAGGACCTACCATTTGCTTGTTCTTCCTCTTGCTTCAAACATAGCCGAATAAATCTTTTTATTATTTTTAACCTCTCTTGTAAGCATGAGCTCGTTCTGAGCTTTAGCCTGCCTGACCTTCACCCTGCAACTGTTGGCTACTCATGTATACTCCTCCTTTGTGATTTCCCCTTTCTTCCATTTCTTATACATGCCCTTCTTAACTCTCAGCTCATCTGTAAGCTCCTTTAGTACCCTTGGATTCAGCTTATCAGGCCCTGGAGATTTGAATTCATTTACAGCAGCCACACGGTTTCCTTAAACGCCTCCCAGTTTTCTTTCTTGCTGGAATTGTCTGCATTTGTGTCTTCAATGTTTCACTTTTAAGAAACTCCCATCCATCTTGGGCTCTTTGGGATGTCACCCAGTAGCTCCTTAAGCTTTTTGAAATTGGACTTCTTAAAATTCTAGTCATGAGTCTTATCCCACCTGGTTTCAGTAATGCCTACCAGGTCATATTTGCTATCCTGTATAAAAGCTCCAATTTGTCTTGCTTGTTTCCCATACTCTGTGCATTTGTGTAGAGACAACTGAAACCATGAGTCGCTCCCTCCAACTGCTTCCTTCTTGTGATTTCTTGCCCTTTAGCAGGTTTCTGGAGTGCCACCTCAGTTTCCTGTGCATCAATGAAGCTATTATCCCCAGTACCATGTGTTCGTCTGTTGTCTGCAGTGTTGTCTCCCACCTCCTCAAGATCTGGTTTAAAGCTCTCCTGATCAGGTTCACGAGACTCATAGCAAAGGCATTCTTGCCAACCGCAGTGAGGTGCAGCCCATCTCTTGCCAGAAGTCCTTCCTTAAGGAAGGGAAGATCATGATCCAAGAAGCCCAACCTTTCCTGACGACACCACCTGTGCAGCCAGTATTTTCAGTATTTTCCTCTCTTCCTGGGCCGTGGCCTTCAACAGGAAGGAGTGACGAAAAGACCACCTGTGCTCCAAGGTTCTTCAGCTTCCTGGCCAGAGTCTCCTAGTCCCTTGCTATGCATTGCAGGCTGTGTGTGGCAGTATTATTTGTACCCACATGAATCAGAAAGAAGGGGTAGTGGTCAGTGGGCTTGATAACATTTTGCAACTTCTCTGTCACATCATGAATCTTTGGACCTGGAAGACGGCACACCTCCTGGGCCAACCTGTTTCTACTGCACAATTCTGCCTCTGTCCCCCTCAGCAGGGAGTCCTCTATTACCACCACTCATCTCTCTCTTTTCTTGGGAGTGGCAGCAATTGTTCTGTGCACTCTGTCTTTTAAAGCCTCCTTGGAGTGTTCTAAGGTCTGCTGCTGCTGCTCTTGAGTCTCGCCCTCTTGTCTATTGGAGTTATCTGGATATTATTGGGATATATTACAAAGGCAGGAACCTTATGGTTTGAGTACTTCCTACCGTACTCCTTCCTCTCAACTTGCCTTCTCCAGACAGCAGTTCCCTTTCTCTGAGATCATTTCCTTGAAAGGTAGCAAGTGGGTTATCGGCATACTCATCCACAATCAGCAGCCTCAGATCTGGAGGGGTTAGGGCTGGATCCAGACACATCAAAGAAGCGTTTCAGTTAAATGTGTTGTAAACTCATCCAGGGAAATCTGGTTGGGAAAGACAGGACTCCACAGTGCCATCTGGTGTCACAGTGTTATATCACATATAAAACACATTTCTTTACCAATCTAGCTGAGTCCTAGGTCAAGAATGGAAAATGTTTCCTCCAAACGCATCTCCTCCTGTCTCTTCCTCCTTTTGGGGGGGGGGGTAGCAGGAATCATTGTTTGCTCTGTACCTTTCACGGTCATCTTGGTGTATTCTGAGGTCAGCAGTTGCTGTCCCAGCTCTTCTGGCCCAGAATCGGTGTCTGGGGTGAAAGCATGGAAGCGATTTTGCAGGCCCAATGACCCAGCATGGCTCCTGACAGTCCCACTTCTGTGTGTCACATTCCTCCAGGGGTTCATCTCTTGCAATGGGTGATCTTCCTCCTCTGTAGGGATATCCCACCTGTCTTGCTGTTCTAGCACATCCGCTCAGCTCTGTCGAGAAACCTGCATGTGGTCCTGTCACTCAAAGTGTGCCTAGGCAGGCCTCTTGTTGCTGGACCTTCTCATCCAGCAGGGCAACCAATTTGCACTATTGCACGTTCTCCGGTAGGAAGACCGACATGGCGCAGGCGTTGCAGGTCATGGCAGCAGCTCCCTCACCTTCCATGCCCCTTGGTCCTAGGCACACCGTGAGACAGAACTCTGGGCCTCCCCCACTCAACGTCCTGGCCAGGGACTCTGCGCACAAACTCCCAGAAGTGGCAACCAGCTAAACTGTGACTGCTGCTGGCTGCTATCTCCTCCCCAACTCACTTCCTCCTTCAGCCTGGCTTCCTCTCAGCAGTAGCGCCTCCCACTCAGAGCACTCTGCCGCACCCTCAAGCCGGCAAGCAAGCAGCCTTCATGCCAAAGACACAAGATCACTCTCTTCCGCCTCCTCCTGCAATCCTTGCAAATGCCCCTGCTTGCTTGCAAGCTCCCAGAAGCTGCAATCGGCTAAGTTTAAGAAAGTGGAAAGTTTCCCTGATTCCTAGAAGTGAGCCCAAGAGGAGGCCAGTGGGAGTATCGAAAGGGAAACTGAGCCCCATGCCTTATGGGGGGGGCACATGTGCAAGAGCAGGGCGAGGAGAAGTGAGGCAAGGTTATGGGGGCTGACTTGAGGGGCTTTGGGCTTGGTGAGCCGGGGGGGGGAGCAGAGGAGCTGAGATTTGGGGAAAGATGCTGGGACTCCCCAAAGGGCTAGCAATGGGGGAGGGGGTGAGGCTCTGGCATGCCCAAGCCTGGGATGGGAAAGGGGTCTAAGGAAGGCCCCTTTTGGCTTCTGAGTTGGCTGGGCCTCGGCTGGGGTCAGCAGGGAGAGGGGAGGGGCTGGAGCTCAGGGGCAGAGCATCATCCCCAGGGACAGACCCCTGCCTGGCACCTTGCGAGTCCTGGCTGCCCACCAGTGACTGGCTGGATGCACCAAGGGCTGGTCAAGGGGGCACAGCTTCTGATGTGCCTGGAATGGCCTTGGCGTTTTGCCGTCTGTGGGGTGGGAAGGGCTGTGAGGTGGGAGTGGGCAGCCCTCTGGGGCTGTGGAGCAGGGCTGTGCCTGTGTTTGACCTCTGGGCCCTCTTCTTTCCTTCCTTCCTTCCTTCCTTCCCAGGCTGAGTCCGATGTGGCCTCTCTCAACCGCCGCATCCAGCTGGTGGAGGAGGAGTTGGACCGAGCCCAAGAGCGCCTGGCCACCGCCCTGCAGAAGCTGGAGGAGACGGAGAAGATGGCTGACGAGAGCGAGAGGTGGGCGAGGCGGCTGGGGGTGTGTGCATCTGGGCCTGCTTGAGGTCTCCACAGCTGCCTTGGGGCCTCTTTGGATGGGCTTGAAAGGCCCTGGGGCAAAGAAGGTCCTCTGATGAAGATCTGAATATGGGAACGTGAAATGAGGCAGAGAACAGCTAAAGTGTAGAGTCGGGAGGCACCTCAGAGGTCATCCAGACCCACCTCCTTCTGATGCAGGAAGTGCTGTTCTCGACTCATCCCTTATCTGGATATGATTAGGAGGTTTCAAAGGCAGGAAGGCTATGGCTCAAGTGCTTCATGCTCCTCCTCTCAACTCTCCTGCTGCCATGCTGGGTCTGCCCAGAGTCCAGTCAGGAGGAGATCCATTGGGAGACCCTCCCCCATTTGCAGGGGGGTCTCTGTGACAGAGTCCACAAGAGAGAGGTTCTGCCAGCTCTGGCCAGAGGGAGAGGGGAGCCAGGCTGCTGAGGGGCTGCAGTCTTTTCGGCCTCTCGGCCGTGGCTTTGGGTTTTCCAAGGCAGGGAGGGCAGCCGGGGGAGAAGCCCATTCCTGGCACCCTTTCCAAGGGAGGTTCTGCCTTGTGCCGTGACGGAGATCCTTGAGGTGCCTTTGTGTGGCCTGGCCCTCCCTGCGAGGTAGGCCACTGCTCTGGGCAGGGAGGACTGCCCCCTCAGAGCCTTTAAGAGGAGGCTTCAGTGGGGTCCCTCTGAGGATCATGCAGGCTGCCCCTTTCCTGACCTCTGTGTGTGGGGTGTTGGACATGGAGCGTGAGGCGGGAGCCTGTCTTGGATGAGTTTCTGCCTTGGGTGTGCAAGCAAAGCCAGCGAGGCCAAGAGGAGCCAGGATGTGGCCTTCCTGGGGCTGCTCTAGATGACCCTTGGGGTCCCTTCCGACTCTAGGGCTTCGTGGTTCTCGGACGTCTCCTTGGGGCTCCTGGGTAGGGCAGGCCCTGTGGGACTCTGGAGGGGGCGCCAGGGTGGGTGGGGCAGTCCTGGGCCCTGTGGTTGACGGGGCTTGTGGTTTCTCCTCCTCCCCAGAGGCATGAAGGTCATTGAGAACAGAGCCATGAAGGACGAGGAAAAGATGGAGCTCCAGGAGATGCAGCTGAAGGAGGCCAAGCACATTGCAGAGGATGCCGACCGCAAATACGAGGAGGTGAGGGGAGATTTGATGGGTGGAGGGTGCCTGGGGAGGGAAGCAGCTGCCCCACCCCCTGACTGCACTCCTGACGTCTCTCTGCTTGGCTCATAGGTGGCCCGTAAGCTGGTGATCCTGGAGGGGGATCTGGAGCGCTCAGAGGAGAGGGCCGAGGTGGCCGAGAGGTGAGTGTGGCCAAGGGCGGAGGGGGGAGAGACTCACTCGCTGGCCTCCCTTGCAGGGAGGGGGCACCAGGGCTGTCCTGCATTGGGACTGGAGCACCCAGAATGGTCCTTCTCTCCCCCCCACCCCCATTAGGGTGGGAGTGGGGGAGGAAGGGAACCTTGGCTTTTTTGCAGGCCCAGCGCTGGAGAGGTGGTCCCTGGCCTTTGTCGGGGGGGGGGGGGCGCTTCATCCTCTGCATCCCTGTCTTTGAGCCACGTGCCGCAGAAGGGGCTTCCAAGGCCCAAATAGCACTAGAAAAGGGGGCCGCCCCTCCCCTCCCCTCCCTCGGCTCCTTGTGTAGAGGGATCTGCTGATGCTGCACAGCCCCCCCCCCCCCGTGTGTGGTTGGTCTTCCTTTGTAAAGGGGGGTATTTCATCCACCCCTCTCTTTGTTGTGGAGCTGACCCCCTTGGCTCCTTCCCATCATTTTGTACTCCCTCCTCTCATGGTGACATAAGGAAAGCAGTGCAGGCAGGATGGAACCCCAGGCAAAGCCAGCTCCCTTTCGCCTTCCAAGGTTAACATACGTTTGACTGCATTGCCCCCCCCCCCAAGTTGAGTGGTGTCCTCCTTGCAGGGCATCTGTCCTGCTCTCTGGGGGCAGCCACACCCAGGGCATTGCTGGGGGGCTGCATCCTCCCCACTGCTAAACCTTGCTTGCCCCCTTGCCCCCCCAGTCGCATGAGGCAGCTGGAAGAGGAGCTCCGCACCATGGATCAGGCCCTCAAATCCCTGATGGCTGCAGAGGAAGAGGTACTGAGCAGGGGACCCTCTGCCTCCGTCTCTCACTTCCTGCTCCTGCTTCCTCTGGTCATTGTCCTTCTTCTTCCTCTCCTCTCCCATCCAGTCTCTCCACTCTGTGCCTGGCTCAGATGCCCCCTCCCCATGCAGGACCCTTAAGGACAGAGAGGTGGCTTTGGCCCCACTCTGCACCCGCCCATCTCACAGAGGGTCACCCTAGGCAAGGGTGGCAAGGCTGTCTGGCTAGGAATGGAGGGCAGAGGCGCACTGGGGAAGGGGTCTGCCTTGGAGCCCCTGGCCTCTCGGGTGCAGTGAAAGGCACCAAGCAAGAGATTGCATTTATATGTTAGATTTATGTATTATTATTATTTTTGTCAGGTTATCTTGCCCAAGGCAACCCAAAGTGACTTAAAACCAAGCAAACCAAACCCCACGTAGATACATACACCTTTTTAAAATGTGGCTTTTTTGGGAGGTGGGGGTGTTATTGGGTTTTTATTTTGATTATATATACACTGTATTGTGGTTTTTATGTTGATGTTTTCTGTGAACCGCTCTGAGACCTCCAGGTATAGGGTGGTATATAAATTCAATCAATCAATAATAATAAGAAAGAAAGAAAGAAAGAAAGAAAGAAAGAAAGAAAGAAAGAAAGAAAGAAAGAAAGAAAGAAAGACAGGATGGAGGGAATACAGAAAAACAACCCACCAACTTCTGAAAGGACACAGATAGTTAGAAGCCAAAGGCCTGGTTTCTGCCCGGCATCTAAAGATATATAATGATGGCACCAGGCAAGCCTCCCTGGGGAGAGCATCCCACAAGCGGGGAATGGGCAGTGATGGGGCAGGAATCAGGCTGCCAGCCTGGCCCTGGTGACAGTCCACTGGCAGGGAATGGTGACGTGGTTTGCAGGCAGAACAGAAGGAGACGGGGATCTCCCAGCCACCTTCTCCAAAGGGGCGTCTTAACCAGGGCAAAGAGCTTAAGTTGCAAGGGGTCCGAGGGAGGTTGCTGGCCCTCAGCCTGACACACACCCACACCCGTCAGTGTGGGTTGTGGCCTGCGCCTGCCCCCAAGGCGGCTTTTTGTCTCTCAGCTCATCCCAGGGAAGTGTGCTGTGCCGAGACAGAGGCCTCTGGATGCCTGCAAGATACAAGGGCCTTGCTTTGCTGCTGGAGACCCACAGCTTGTGCCTCTCCCCACACAGAGGAGGAGGATTCTCAGGGTCTTGGCGATGCCTCTTGTGGCACCAGAGGAACCTCCTCCTGCTGCTTTCTCTCTCCTGCTGCTTCTTCCTCTTCAGGTTCTTCTCTGCTGTCTCAACTGGTTCTCCTTCTCTCCTTCTCTCCTTCCCTCTCCCTTTTCTTCCTCCTGTCCTGCGCCTGCCTCTGTCTTTCTGGACATGACACAGTAAATGTGGGGATCTTGAGGAAGAGCTGAAAATTGTCACCAACAACCTCAAGTCCCTGGAGGCCCAGGCAGACAAGGTAGGAGGGGTGGGGCGGGTACTGAGCTCCCGGGAGGAGAGTGGGTGGGCTTCCTTCAGGGAGAGGCCTGTTTGGAGTGGGGCAGGGGCTGCCCTCCCCTCTCCCCTCACACTTGCTCTCCCCGTCTCCAGTATTCCACCAAGGAGGACAAATACGAGGAAGAGATCAAGCTGCTGACAGACAAACTCAAGGAGGTGAGCAGCGCCTGGGATGGGTCTCCTGGTCCTTTGGGGCGTCTCCCCTCCTCTCTCTCCATCCAAAGCTGGGGGGGGGGGTGCTGAAGCTGAGGGGCAGAAGGCCTCTGGTTCAGTCCCAGTAGCAGATTGGGCTGGGGAAAAGATCCTCGAGTCAGGAACCCTGAATCTTCAATATGGGATGCCCACGAGCTCTTGAGTTAGGAGAGAGGGAAGGAAACTTTTCTCTCTTCACTTTCTCCATACAAGCAAGATGGACCCAGGCTCTGCTGCATTTGGAGAGGCATTTAGAAGCAGAACAAGCTCAGAGTCCGGGGTGGGGGGTGGGGGTCAGGGCCAGACCCTCCCTGGCAGGCAGGGGGAGTGATGAACCCTTTCAGCCTGCAGCAGCCTGAGCAGAAATCTCTCCTCCACCCCCCCTAGCTGCCCAGGCGGCTCTGTGCATTGGGAGCCTCCCCCCACCCCCATGCCAAATAGCAGCTGTGTGTCTGTGTATATGTGTAACCTCCTTTGGGGTTCAGGTACCCCTCACATCACCATCCTGACTCCAGAGCTGGATTGGCAGCCTTGGCTGCTGCTGCTTAGAACCAAGAGGCAGGTATGGCGGGGGGGGGGGGCAGCCCTGGACGTGTGGAAGGAAAGGAGATGGCTACGGCCAACTGAATGCCTGGAGCTGTGATTGCCATGCAGAGCCCAATCCCAATGCACTCTTATCCCTGCACAGCAGAGGGTTGGACTGGATGACCCTTGGGGTCCCTTTCAGCTCTCCAATTCTGTGCATGGATCTTTGGAAGCCAGAGCTGCCACTGAACTGAGGGGACCATGAAGTTTATTTGTGCAAGACTTTGTTCAAAGAACCCACAAAGGAGGGAACTGCTTCTTAACATACAGTAAAAAAATTAAAGAATAAAGAATTAAATGACCATAAATGAGCAATAGATCAGTCATCAGTAAAGGGGATGTAAGACAACAAAATCAGGACTGAAGGACTAAGGCAGCGGTCAGCAAACCTTTTCAGCAGGGGGTCGGTCCATTGTCCCTCAGACCTTGGGGGGGGCTGCACTATATTTTGGAAAGGAAAAAAAAGAACAAATTCCTATGCCCCACAAATAACCCAGAGATGCATTTTAAATAAAAGGACACATTCAACTCATGTAAAAACACGCTGATTCCCGGACTGACTGCGGGCCGGATTTAGAAGGCGATTTGGCCGGATTTGGCCCCCGGGCTTAGTTTGCCTACCCATGGACTGAGGAATATTTTCACCTTCTCCTCATGATGTGGGGGTGGGCAGAAGAGGGAGCCTTTGTGTTCTGCTCTGGAGGGTGTTGCAAGACTTGAGCGGCTGCGGAGTTGCTCCTGCCTTCTAGGGGGTGGAGGTTGCAGCTCTGGACCCAACAGCAACCTGGGAGGATGCCCCCCCTTGAGTCTCCCACCCAATGGGCTCTTCATCTCTTTCCTCCCTTTCTATCTGTGCCCCCCCCCCCCCAAGGCTGAGACCCGGGCAGAGTTTGCTGAGAGGTCTGTTGCAAAGTTGGAGAAAACCATTGATGACTTGGAAGGTAAGAAGGTGCTCCCCCTGCCTGCCCCCTCCATTGGGCTGGGAAGTGCTGGGGCTGGAACCCAAAGCAGGGGACGGGCTCCGAGAGGGTTGGGTCCTTGTGAAGGTGGTGAGGGTGTCCTCCTCCTCCTCCTTTCCTCCTCCTCCACCTCCTCATCTCTGTCCCCGCCACCCTCCTTCCTCTTCCTCTCTCTTCCCTCCCTCTCACGTTCACTCTTTTCTTTCCACCCCCCTGCACTGCTCTGCTCTGCCTCACTGCCTCCACCTTCTCCACCTTCCATGCACACCTGCAGACGAGGTCTATGCCCAGAAGATGAAGTTCAAAGCCATCAGTGAGGAGCTGGACAATGCCCTGAACGACATCACCTCCCTCTGAGCTCCGTCTCTGTCTGCTCCCGCCCGCCCCCTTGCTTGCCCAGGATATACCCCCCAAGTGCTCCCCTGTGTGTGTGCTGGGGGGGGTAGAGGGGAAGCCAAGTTACCTCAGGTGGGGATAGGGGTGGGGTGGGGGTCTCTGTGTCAGCGCCAGAAGTGCCTTTCCTGGCAGAGGAGGTGGCGTTTGGGGGCTCTGCTAGCCATGCAGCCTTAGCTGGAGCTGGAGGGTAAGGGGATCAGGGCCTCTTCCCTGGTGGGTGGGAGTGAGAACCCACTGTGGAAAGCAGCCTAGCGCCCCCTGCTGTGTCCCTCTTGGCTCTGCCTGTCTGCCTGTCCCACTGTCTGTCCTCCATGCTGCATTTCATGACTCTGTTCTCCTCTCCAGTCTCTGGTTCAATAAACAGTTTCAGCAAACGCCTCTTTTTCTCTCATTCTCTCGCCTCCATTTCTGTCTCCTCCTCTGTGGGGCTCTGGACTCGCTTGTTGCCCAACATGCCTGGTTAGTTCATCTGCTGTCTCAACCTCTCCCTCCCCATGGGAAGAGGGGAGGGCTCCTTGAACCCTGGCCATCTGAGTGGGCAAGGGCTGCCTCTGCGGGGTGGGGGGGGTTGTCAAAGGGCTTTCCTTCACTCCCTGTGTTTGGGGGAGGGTCTCTCCCTGTGAGCCCCATGGAGGAAGGGGGCTTGGAGGGTCCTGCCTCTTTGCCCTAGGCCAGCCTTCTGGGGGAACTGAGTGGTGTAACCCCTTGGGAGCCCCAAAGGAGCCTCTTGCCCCCTGCCTGTCTGCTGGGGGGGGGCAGCTGCCCGCCATCCTGCAGCTGGCCTCCTCCCCTGGCTCCAGTTTGGGGAAGATGGCAGGTGGCAGGAGATAACTGGGGTGTCCTTGGTTGGGTTGCCTGGCTCCTGGAGGGGGGACTTGGGGGTCTCGACCAGCTGCTCCCTCCAAGGGGCTATGGGATGTGGCATGGAGGCTCCCTGGAGCAGCCGCCCTGATGTCCATGGCTTTCCTTTTTCCTCTGGTGCTGACGGGCCTCCTGCCCTTCCTCTTCTCTCTCTCTCTCTTTCTGTCTCTCTCTCTTTTTCTCCCTTCTTGCTGCTGGACACGGATCTCTCCCCTCCAGAGCGCTCCCGGCAGGAGGAGGAGAAAAACAGCCTCCTGGCTACTGAGCTGCGGCTGGTCCTCCACGGCCTCCACAACTGAGCCCCCCAGCTGCCCCTGCCCTTGCCTGCTTGGGGGGGGCAGCCCCTCCTCTGCCCCTCCCTTCTCCCCCATGTGAGAAGCCCTTTTCTTGGAGCAAGAGGATTTGGGAAGGGGTCTCATCTCTGGGCCTCCCAGAAGAGAGGTGTGGTTCCCAGTCTGAGCTGGAGAAGAGCTCAGCAGATGCTGGGCAGGGTGGGAGCCCCTTTCAACAAGGGGCGGGGTGAATGGGACAGGATCCTGGCAAGCACCATCTCTCCTCTGCCTCTCCATTTCTCCTGAACTACTCCTGCTGATGCTGCTGTCTTGCTCCTCTTCACGGATTGACACCCTCTTCCAAGGTGTTTGGGGACTGGAGCTGACTGTTCTCCTTAGGAGCAAGTTGTGGCTAAGAGGGCAGCCTCTGGGCAACCAGGACAGTGGGGCCACCTCAGCTGCCCTCCAGAGTCTGGGGCGGAGCCGGGGGGGGGAATCTTGCTGTGGGATGGAGCCGCTGAACTGACTCGGCCCTCGCTCTGTGTGTGTGTGTGTGTCTCTCTCTTTGTCTCCTGCCTCTTTCTCTCCTGGGGTGGCTGGGGTGGGCTTCCTTCTGGCGGTGGTGGGGTGTGCCTGGGTGCCTGCCTGCCTTGTGTTTGCAGAGAACTTGGCCAGCGCCAAGGAGGAGAACGTCGGCATCCACCAGGTCCTGGACCAGACGCTGCTGGAACTGAACAACCTCTGAGGAGGGACTGGAGGAGCAGCAGCAGCGGCCCCCTCCCCCTGCCCCACACTCTTGCCTGGCCAGCACCTCCTGCTGAAGGGAAGCCCCCTTGCCCCCCAGGCCTGTGCTGGCCCCTGTGGGGCTCTGCCTCTGCACTGCCCCCCCCCACCTGCCTGTCCAGTTATTAAAGCAAGTTGAACAGAGGGCTGTGTCTCCTGAGGTCTCTTTGGGTGGGACAGTGGGGAGGGAGGGGCAGGGGGTGGGAGGTGACTGGCCCACTGCAGGGGGTGGGGTTCCCTGCCTCCACCCCCCCTCTCTGGACACAGGCCTCGTTGTCCTCTGGGGGGAGGCTAATGGACTTGTGGATACTCCCTACAGGGGTGGGGGAGTGCTAGGGGACACCTGAGCTGAACCCCCTTGGGATTAAGGGGTGAGTGCAGCACCCGGGAGACCCCAGAGGGCAGCGCCTCCAGTTTGTGAGAGGCCCCTGTGGCAATGCCTTTCTTTGATCTGTGGCTCCTGCCGCCCAAGGCGGTTGCCTCACCTTGCCTCATGGGGGAGGGGGCAGCCCTGGTCGGTGACTCCAAGGAGAAGGGGAGTCTGAGAGGGTGTTTGGAGGAGAGGAGCCAGTCCTTGGAAGAATGGAAGCTGCCTCAGTCCCTTGGCTGACCGCTGGGCCATGTAGCTCAGTGTTTTCTGCACTGGCTGGCAGCTGCTCTCCAGTTTCAGGTGGGCCTGCTTCCTTGCTCTCTATTGAGGATGGACCCTGGACTCTTCCGCGCGCCAAGCCAGGTGCTCCACAAACAGCTGCAGCCCAGCAATGGGGCCTGAGGGGAGGCAGGCTGGCTGGCCAGGCAGGGAGGAGGAGCAGCTGGCTAGGCAAGGCCGCCAGCCAGAGGAGATCCCTGTTGGGGGTCAAGAGCCAAAGGCCCCTTTCCCTACAGGATTGGACACAGTCACTGTGGGGGAAATGGAACCAGCAGCTACCTTCCATGTTTTGAAGAGAAGGTGGAGGTTGGACCTTGGAGGGTGGGTGGGACACAGAGACACTTCTTAGCCCACCTAATTGTAGGAAGATGGAGGCTTCCCTGTCTGGCTGCAATGCCTGCTGGGTGCCGGAGACCCTGGGGCAACCATCCTGCGCCCTTTGGGGTGGGGTTCCTCGTGTGCTGGGTGAGGCTGCCTTGCCTCTTTTCCTTCTGCAGAGCTCTGACCCCCATGCGCTGTCTCGTGGCCCCAGGTGTGGGTGGGTGGCAGGGATTTATTTCTGCCCTGGGGAGCTGCTCCCTGAATAATGGCCTAGCAGAGCCTGCAAGGTGCTTTGGATAGGAGCGGAGAACTAATATACCTTAAGTTTAAGATCATTCAGCTTCCCAACCTGTGAATGTGAAAGTGGTCAATCAAAAAGGGATGCACGAGGATCCAGGAAGTTAGGGGCGAGAAGAGCGTGGGAAAGGTTTGCTGGTGACACCCAATGAGGCAGAATGGTTAAACCCCAAAAGGCACTGTGAGGATTCCTGTCGGCTGAATAAGCAGTAAAAGGGCAAATGCAGGTCAGTGAAAATAAGTGTACAGTGATGCACACTGCTGCAAAATAAATACACCTTAAATGTCATAGCATTGTAGAGTTGGAAGGGACCTCAAGGGTCATCTAGCCCAACCCCCTGCAATGCAGAAAAAAACAGCTAAAGAATTCCTCACAAAGTCAGTTTCACTGTCTAACAGCTTTTGCTCTCAGAAGGTTCCTCCTGGGGTATTGTCAGTCTGTAGCCGGTCGAGTCAGAGAGCAGGAAAACAAGCTTGCTTCATCTTTCTTTTGACAGCCCTTTAGATATTTGAAGATGGCTCTCATATCTCCTCTCCGTCTCCTCTTTTCCAAGCTAAACATACCCAGCTCCTTCAACTGTTCCTCATAAGGCTTGGTTTCTAGACCCTCTGCACACGTTCCAACTTGTCAGCATCCTCCTTAAATTGTGGTGACCAGAACTGGACACAGTATTCCAGGTGTGGCCTGACCAAGGCAGAATACAGTCATACCTCGGGTTACAGACACTTCAGGTTGCGTTTTCTCATGTTAAGAACGCAGCAAACCCGGAAGTGTTTACTTCCAGGTTTCGCCATGCGCAGAAGTGGTCTGCGCGGTTCACACATGCACAGAAGTGTTCTATTGCGCTTCGTGCATGCGCAGAAGCACTCTATCGCGCTTTCGCACATGCGCAAAAGCGCAGCTCTGGTTGCGGACTTTTCGGGGTGCGAATGGCACCCCAGAATGGATCATGACCGCAACCAGAGATACCACTGTAGAGCGGGATTATGACTTCCCTTGATCTGGACACTAGACTTCTGTTGATGCAGCCTAAAAGAACATTCGCTTTTTCTGCTGCTGCATCACACTGTGGACTCATGCTAAGCTTGTGGTCCTAAGACCCCTAGATCTTTTTCACATGTCCAACTGGTAAGCCAGATGTTCCTCATCTTATATGTGTTTATTTCAGGGTGGATTTGATTTAAATCAAATTGATTTAAATCACTAGTCAGTAAGACTTGATTTAAATATTTTTTTTACAGATAGACTCATTCTTGCTGGTATAATCTTAATATTTACAACCATATGAAGGTTTCATTTTTGGAATAATAAATTTTCAGAGTAGTTTTTACAGTTATATCAAAAATTACTGATTTGGTTATACTACTAGAAATACATAGATAATTATGAAATTATGGTGAGGTTTAATAAGTTAACTGTTTATATTTGGACAACTTTTCTGCTGTACTTTATTGGAAGGAGAAAAATAATCATTTCCTTAATAACCATTTAAACAATTTATTTAACTAAAACAATAACATTATAGCATATGTATCCATGTTTGTTAACTGATGTGGTTAAACATAAAAAAAAAACTTAGACTGAGTTTTAGCACACTTGATAAACTTAAAACAAATCCTTATTTCCTGATGAATAGCCTTTGGACTACAATGTAACTTAAATAGAAGACTATATTTAGAAAGATTTTTCCTCCAAAAGCATTTTATTTTAAAAATCCAATTTAAATTAAAAAAAAATCCGATTTAAATCAAAAAAATCCGATTTTTTTATTTTTATTTTAAAAATCATTGATTTTTATCCACCCTGGTTTATTTGGTTAATCCTGCCTAAGTGCAGAACCTTACATTTGTCCCTATTGAAATTCATTTTGTTAGCTTTGACCCAGATCTCCAATCTGTTACGGTCATTTTGAATCTTGCTTCTGTCTTCTGCAGCATTGGCCACCCCTCCCAGTTTGGTGTCATCTGCAAATTGGATGAGCATCCCCTCAATCCCTTCATCAAGTCATTTATAGATGTTGAACAACAACGGGCCCAGGACAGAACCCTGCAGCACCCCCCGTCACTTTTTTCCAGGTTTACGAAGCACCATTAAGGAGTCCTCTTTGGGCTCGGTCAGTCAACTAGCTACAAATCCACCTAAGTTACCTCGTTCAACCCACATTTTACAAGCTTCCTTGCAAGAATATCATGGGGACTTTGTCAAAAGCCTTAGTGCTTTTTATATATATACTAATAGACTTTAAGCCCGTTAAATTAACGGGCGCTAGAACATCATGGAAAGCGGGGACGGCGAGAACTTGCTGAAGTGCTCGAAGTACTTGGGCGCCCCGGCCAGCGCCAAATGGCCCTTCAGCAGGCAGCGCAGGAGGCGCATCGCGGCGGCGGCGGCACTGGCACCAGCCAGGCCCCGGCAGGCCAACTCAGCCGCCACTTGTAACGGCCGCTGCCGCTTAGAAGTAAGTCCGCGCGAGCGTGCACCTGCCGCTTCAACAGCCCGGCCGCCCGAAGTCTCTGCGCTCCAATCCCTGTGCCCGTGGGGCACATGCGCAGTAGGACACAGGGACGGACACAGGGACTGGACGCAGAGACACTTGCACTTTATTACTGTAGATAGAAAAAGATGTGCGTACTCACAAGGAAGTTGTTACAGTGTCACACTTTTAACATTTGGGGAAAAAAGGTGCTGGTACTGTGTTCCCTTGAGCACCCCTCCTCCCCCCAAAGCAAGTCAAGACCCCCTCTGTCCCCCGTGTTCCTAGATGGCGCCCCCAGTTTGCCAAGGGGGCGGGAGGGGGCGCGCGCTCTTCCCACGGCAAGAGCTCGTGGAGCTGCCATTCCGAGGGCCCTTCGCCCTCCCATAAAATACTGGAGGGGCCCGGCCCCCCACAGTTGACGGGCACTGCCATTCACCCGGGGTCTGCCGCAGCTTCTGGAGAGGCGTGGCCCACCTGCCTCCCCGCCCCGCCCCGCCCGGCCTGCAGTTCCCGGAGCGAAGCAACGGCCTTGGGGTCCCCCTCCTCCCGGATCGAAAGGCGCTCGGGAGCCCCCGGAGCTGCCCCCCCCACCCGCCGCCCCGCCCCCTCCGAGCCCGCCCACGGCGCCGGGCCGGGATGTGACGTCAGGAGGGCGGAAGCGACGGGGCGGAGGCCCGGCGGGGCGGCGGAGGGAGCGGAAGCGCGTCTTCCGGCTCGGCGACGCCCCACCGCGGGGCTCCGAGCGCGGCTGCGATGACTCTGGCCGTCTTCTTCGGCTGCGCCTTCATCGCCTTCGGGCCGGCGCTGGCGCTCTTCCTGCTGACGGTGGTGGCCGAGCCGCTGCGCATCATCATCCTCATCGCAGGGTCAGCGCCCGGGGGGGGGAGAGGGGGAGGGGGACCGGGAAGACCCCCCCGCAGACCGCGCCCCCTCCCCGCGAGGGCCCGGGCTCTCTCTGGGGAGCTGCCGGCACTGGCGGAGGAAGAGGGGTGCACTGGGTGCGGTTCGGCCCGGGTGTCATCCCTGGCGGCGGGGGGGGGGGGGTTGACATCGGCGCGCTGCCCCCCTGGGACGCTCTCCCCACCCCCTGGTGCACGGCATGTGCACCGCTCAGGGTCCTGGAGCAGCTAGCTCCGCCTCTGGCTGCCGGACCCCCAACCCCCGGTGGGCTTTGGGGCTCTGCCCTGGCCTGGGGCTCCTGGGCCGGCCTGGGGGGGGGGGTACCTGGCTGGGGGGGCGCCGGTGACCTTGGCCCTCCTCTCCTCCGGCTGCAGGGCCTTCTTCTGGCTGGCCTCACTGCTCTTCTCGTCTCTCGTCTGGTTCATCGCGGCCAAGGCCAGCGACCCGTCCAATGAGGCGCTCCAGAGGGGCCTCCTCATCTTCGGCGTCATCTTCTCGGTGTTGCTGCAGGAGGCCTTCCGCTTCCTCTACTACAAGCTGCTCAGGTAGGGGGGCACACGGGGGGCGGGGTGGGCTACAGCCTTGGGCCAGGAAAAGTCCATTTTAAGCCGAACCCTGCGCTGCCAAGGGGACCCTCCCAGCAACCCAGCGACAAACCCAGGGGGGGGGGGAGGAAGCAGCGGTGGAAGCTGCAGGTGGCAAGCGAGGCCACCCGGGAGTCACCCCCCAACCAGCCTGATGCCAGTCCTGGGCAAAATGATGCTGCCCATGAACCATTACGTTGGTTGATACTACAAATTGTCCAGGTGCTCGTTTTTGACCCCCAGAAAAGAAGGCCTGGCAGCACCGGGAGAAGCCTCTGCCTGAATGCCTGGACTGCTGTGGCTGCTGCCGGTCAGAGCAGGCAGTGCAGGGCTGGGTGGGTGGAGGGGTGTGGCGGGGCACCAGGCAGCTCCCCCTGTTCCCATCCATGGTGGGTTGAGCAGCCACAGCCAAGGGGGGCTGGTTAGGGGGTCAACCTGGAAGGAGGCCGGGGGGGGGGCGGCGCAGGGCTCTCCCCGGCCTCTTCATATTTCCTAGGACCTGCGGCAATGTTAAAGATGTCAGTGATCTGAAGGAAACCAAGCTGTATAAAGCAATGTAGCGCTATGAGAAAATACAGATTAAGCTGGTGTATGAAGAGGCTTATCAGAGCAGGTTCTGAGGCTGATTGAATATTGGGCCTCCCTGTATCTTTCCTGAGCCTGTCTGCTTGCGCATTGGAACGTCTTCCCTTCCCCAGGCATTTTGGACTGATGCTCAGGGATTCCCACCCAGGCCTGAGGGTCACGATCCCACAGCCTCCAGCTGGGCAAAAGCATGGGAAGCAGAACAGGGAGGCAGCAAGCAGAGGGAGCAAGACTGTTCTTTGCACTCCTCTTACACTGAGGAGCTGCTGCACTGCAGTGGAAGTCTGCACCTTGGACCCTTCCTGCTTCTTCAGCCTGTCTTTGGCCTCATCTCGTCATGCGGAAGGCCTGCCTTTCCCCCATAATCTTACCTTCCAAGGTTGCACAGTGCCGTCAGCTCAATGATCCTTGCTGTTGCACCCCTGCCCCCGTCCCCCATGAGGACTATGGGGTGGAGGAGACTCCAGGGCAAAGTGAGATCCCTGGGGCAGAGACGGTGGGGGCTTGGCTAACACAGCAACGGCTGCTGCGGGGGCAGAGGAGATACTGGTCAGCCTGTAGCGAGGGGGCTTTCCTGGGCCTTTGGTCCCATTGAGGCCAATGTGCCTGGCTGGCTGGACTGGGAGTGCTGGGCCAAAGGGCCGCCCATCCTGTCTGCAATACACCCCCCCCCCCCAATCCACCTCTGGAGCTCAGGGATTCCCCTCGAAGGCTAATCCTGATGAGCGCCACCTGTGAGTTGTTTGCAACCACCGGGAACTCATGGGGAGAGATGGTGAGCTGCCCCACGGGTGTAAAGGCCAGCAGGGTATCTTAGGTGGGCAGAGGGGGGCTTGCCTTGTGTGGACTCAATCCATCAGCTTGTCTGGGGGTTTCTTCTGTGCAGACTTTATTCTCCTGAAATAAAGTTGAAAATAGAGGCAGAAAGGAAGGGTGCCGCCTCAGATTGCACCAAGACTGCAGGCTCTAGTTGTGATTCCTCCATTGCCATAGATGTCCCTTGGGGGTCCCTTCCAACTCTACAATTCTCTGGTTCTAAGATAGGCCAAAGTGCTTAAGATGAGATATGCTGAAGATTTCCAGTACAAAACTCAGGATTCATTCTCTCCCCTGACCAGGAAGGCGATTGAGGGGTTGTTGGCCCTGAGTGAAGATGGTTGCTCTCCCATCTCCATCCAGCAGATGGCGTACGGTGCGTTTCTAGAGGGTGGGGAAGAGAAATGGGCAAAGAGGGTCGGCTCTCCCTTGGGTCAAAACGCAGGCGCTCTCAGCCCAGGCTCCCTTGGGGATTGGGAGGGAGGGAGAAAGGAGGGCCAGAAGCGGGTTTATTCAGAGGGGTCCCACTTTTAGACCCATGGGAGGGGCTGCTTGAGCGTTCCCACCCCTCTGGTCCAGAGCCATCTCCCTTCTGGGTCTGCAGAAGTGCCTGTGAGGAAGGAGAGCAGTGCCCCCCCCCATCATCCAGGAAGGGGTGGAGAACATGGGGGAGGCTCTGGGAGCATTCCTAGCCAAATGTCTGGGTCTGAGGAGGGCTGTGGGCAGGCTGGAGGGGGTGGGAGGGATCCACGGTCTGACTCTGCACACAATGGCTTCTTCATGGCTATGCATCCCTTCATCCCCGCAGTGGCCGGCCTGGGCTTTGGGCTCATGAGTGGGGCCTTCTCCATGATCAACCTGCTGGCGGACGCTCTGGGGCCAGGCACGGTGGGGATCCACGGGGACTCCCAGCTCTACTTCCTGACGTCAGGTAAGCGCCTGCCCCCCCGACCCCTCTGGCTTGCCTCCTCCCTGCCTAACGGACGCTCTCTCCTGCCACAGCCTTCATGACGCTGGTGCTGGTCCTTCTACACACCTTCTGGGGGATCATCTTCTTCCACGGCTGTGAGACCAAGCAGTGGTGGGAAGTGGGGGCTGTGGTGCTCACCCACCTGATCGTCTCTGGCCTGGTGAGTAGCTGGAGGGCAGAGGGGGGCTCACTTCTCATGCTGCTGCTTGCGGAAAACAGGGTTTGTTTATTTATTTGCTATAAAGGTGTAGCATAAAACAAACAGTATATTGCACAATAAACAAATCAGGTGCAACGTTTATTCTTTTATTATAAAGGAAGGATAAAAGAATAAATGGAATATAAAAATGATGGCATCAATGAAGTCAAGCTACCAAAAACAAGTCCTGGGTGATAAAGGGCAGAGAGGGGAGCAGCTGTCATTGGGGTGGGTGGGTGTGGCAAGGGCTTGGGGTCGAGTGGTGCAATCTTGACACTCCGCCTGCTCTGTGCTGAGCTCCCTGCCGCCCACCCCCTTCCCCTGCTGGTGACTGGCAGTGATGTGGGGCTGGGAAGGGGAGAGGGAAAGCACTGCCTTTGGGCTGCTATCGGGTGTCTCTTCCACACTCTCCATTCCAGCTCCCTTAAGAAGTAAAATCAGAGAAAATGCATTAACCTAAATCATAAAGGAATAAGTGAAATAATACTGACTTCGGTCTTCCAAATTTCCAACTGTTCTTAACTTGCTAGTATTTGGTATTTTAATAGTTTTTTTTATTTTAAAATGAATCTCCAGCGAAATTGCATTGAATTTGCTTTTATTTGGCTACATTTAATTGCCATCATAAAACAGACTGTATCTGCCTCTCAAATAGAAAATTCAGCACTGCAAAGTCATGTCCCAGGTAAAAAGAAGAGAAGTCCCCAAAGTGTTTTCAGTCTTCATGCAAAAGTTAGAAGAACTTCTGGTATAAGATTAGTATTACCAGACAGGAGAAGCCAGTTTTACAGAGGGAGGGAGGCGTGTGATGGAGCTTTGAATGTCCACAGAAATGGAAATGCTTTGGGATGGGGGGTGGGGATTGGAAACTGCATGAAAGGATGGGGAAGACCATACTGGTCTCTTCATGTTCAGGGGAAGCGGTCCAGCAAGGTCAGAGGAGCAGGCAGAGAAGTCTGGTGCATCGGAGAGGGGAAAGCCAGCTGAGGAGAAGCAGCTCTCCAAAAGCTCCCTGAGGAATGGATCCTTGAAAGTCCCCGAAAGCAGGACAAACAGAACCGTTTTTACCTTGTACCCAAATGCTTCTCATGTGGGGGCCAGTTGAAAATCCCCTGGGAGGGAGTTGCATCAAGGGGGCACCACCACCGAGAAGGCCCTGCTTCTTGCTGCTGGGCTGCCACCGCAAGTCAGGCCCCCCCTTGCAGGAGCCCCCGCAGATGGAGTTCTTGTCCCAAGCGCTGGGGTCCCAAGTCGCTCCAGGCTCTGGGTGCAACCAGCCAGGCCCAGTTGCCCACTGGGGATCAGGGTGGATGGTGAGACACCTCCCCCCCCCCGATGCTCCGCTAGGATCTGAGCTGCCGCAGGCGCAGCTTCCTTCCCACACTGAGCCAGAGAGGTGCCTCTTGCCACACTCCGGCCTCCACGATGGTGCTGAGTCATGGAGCGCCCTCACGCTCCTTAAGGCCCAATGTTTACGGCGTAGGCCAAGATCCCAGGTGGCCTTCCCTCTTCTCCCTCCTTCATTTGGGGCTGTTCAGCTTCCTCATCAGAGCTGAGGGTCATAACCATGGGGCTCCCTGTTCTGCTCTTCTGCCCTTCCCTGCCTCTCCTGCCCCTTCTTCCCAAGGCCCAGCATAGGCGCTCCTGGGCACCTTCTGCCCTCACCTGCGCAGAGAGAGCTTTGAGGCGGCTTCCTGAACCGGTCGTGGGGAGCTCAGGCGCCATGGGCCAAGCACTGGCCGTATTGGAGAGGGGGGTTGACACGCCCCCTTTGACCTAGGCCAGCACACCTGAAATAAGGTGAATGGAGTGTCTGGGTCACCATGAAAGGGGGGCTGTGATGGTTCTCCGAGGCCTCCCTCCCCCAACACACTGCTGGCAGCCAAAGGGTGAGGCAGGTTTGAGATACTTCTTCCATTCAGTTGTCAGACCAGCAGAAATCTGAACAGGGCAATTGTTAGATGATGAGTGGGAGCAAGTTATCAAGGACATGCTAAAAATCCTTAAAAGACAAGACAAGCAACAGCATATTTGAGAGCTGTATCCTGTAAAGGAGAGAATGGAAAAGTTCTCAATTCCTCAATTCCTGCCTTTCTTAACCTTACATTTAGCATAAGATGGTCTGAAGTGATTCAAAATCCTAAGTTAGAATCATAGAGTTGTTGCTGAAAGGGGATCCCAAAGGTAATCTAGCCCAACCCCAGGCAGTGCAGGAACCACAGCTAAAGAATCCCTCACAGATGACCACCCAATCTCTGTTGAAAACATTCTAAGGCAGGAGAGTCCACCACCGCCCAAGGGAGCCTTTCGAATACTTCTGTTGATGCAGCCTAGAATAGCATTAGTCCTTTTTGCTGCTGCATCACACGGTTGACTCATGTTAAGACCCCTGGATCCTTTTCACATCCTCTGCTGGCAAGCCAGGTGTCTCTCATCTTATATTTGTGCACTTGGTTCTTCCTGTCTAAGTGCAAAACTTGACATTTGTCCCTATGGAAATGCCTTTTGTTAGTTACTGTATATTCCTGCGTATAAGACTACTTTTTAACTCAGGAAAATCTTCTCAAAAGTCGGGGGTCATCTTATACACCGGGTCGTATTTCTTATGCGGCGAGTATATCCCAAACTCTATATTTTAACTGGAAAAGTTGGGGGTCGTCTTATACACCCAGTCGTCTTATACGCCGGAATATACGGTAGTTCTTCCTCCAGATTCTGCCTTCTGCAGCATTAGTTTCCCCTCCCTGTTTGTCTGCTGCAGTGTGATGTTGTCTCCCTTCCTGCAGACGTTTTGGAACCCAATCTACCTGGGGAGCCTCCTCCCTGCCTACCTGCTCATGGCAGGTGCTGCCGTCTGGGCCTTCCACATCTCTGGTGGCTCCAAAGAGAACCTGCGCCACTTCCTCCTGTGTAAGTATGGCCAGAGGTTGCCCCAGGGGCAACAACGCCCATCATCCACCTGGCTGGCTCCAAGCAGCAACCCACCCAGAGGCTTTTGGCTCTCCCTGGAATTGGCCCCTCCATCCCCTGGGGCTTCAGGTCTCAGGCTCTTTGCCTCTGACCCCCCTCTTGTCTGTTTCCACAGGCCTGCGGAGTGGGACAGCGCCACCGTCTGGATCCTGAGGCCTTGCTGGGCTCCCCCGCCCTGTCCTTTGGAGCCATTTGCTGGGGCAAGGACGACGCAGCTGCTGTGCCTTTGGGAGTGCTTCTGGGCCCGAGGAGGGGGCCGCTGGACTTGCCCCCAGAAGCCCCTCTTGGGGCGAGTTGCTGTACAAGGTTTGGGCCTGTCCTCCAGCCACAAAGGGCGCTGCAGCAGAGCTCCTGGACCCTGTGAATCTGCAGCAAAAGCCCCCTCCCTCCAGAGAGGGGATCCTGGCTCTGGCCAGCTGGCATTGTTTAAATAGGGGGGGGTGGGCTTTGGGGGTGCTGGGGCGAATGATAGATGCCGGGATGGGGGATAGGGCTGAGCATCTGTCTCTGTTGGGTGGGGGTGCAGAGGGAGAGCCAGCTGTGTGGTCTGCTTAGAGGAGAGAGGGGATCGGGGTGGGGGTTACTGGGGAAGGGGGAGTGCCCCACCTGGCCTCTTTTCTTTCATGGGGGGGGCACATCTCTGCACATTTGTACTAATAAAAAGGCAGAATGAGGCCCAGTGTGTGTGTGCACCTGTTTGTGGGCAGTGGTGGGGTTGATGGTGCTACCCTGAGGGACGGGGGCTGCATCCTCTGAGAGCTGGGAGATGGCAGAGAGAAATAGGGCTGGGTTGGCTGCTGGTTGCTTCAGGGGCCCCTTCTGTTCGGATTGTGTTTCTGGGGGGGCGGCAAGATGTCCTTTGGTGTCCTTCCAGTCTGATGAGAAACGGCTGAGGGGGCTGGTTTTGTTTAGCCTGGGAAAGAGGAGACAGAGGAGATCGGAGAGCCATCCTCAAATATCTAAAGGGCTGTCACATGGAAGAGGGAACAAGCTTGTTTCCTCCTGCTCCAATGGCTTCAAGTTACAAGAAAGGAGATTCCAGCTAAACCTCAGGAAGAACTTTCTGGTGCCCAGAGATGTTTGGCAGTGGACCAGTCTCCCTCTGGAGCAGTGTTTCCCAACCTTTGGCCTCCAGCTGTTTTGGACTACAATTCCCATCATCCATGGCCACTGGTCTTGCTAGCTTGGGATGATGGGAGTTGTAGTCCAAAAGCAGCTGGAGACCCAAGGTTGGGAAACACTGCTCTGGAGGATGTGGATTCCCCTTCCTTGGAGGTTTTTAAGCACAGCTTGGATGGCCACCTGCCATGGATGCTTTAGTTGAAATCCCTTCATTGCAGAGAGTTGGGCTAGATGCCTCTCAGGGTCCCTTCCAACTCTACAATTCTATTAAATGAATAAATACTTTCAGGTAATTGGACCTCAAATTAATCCAGGGTTTTCAACACTAGTACTAATTGGGCCCAAAAATGCCTCCTGTTTCGTTGTATACTCTGGGACGATTTTTCAATGTGAAGAGCACCCAAATCTAGAAAGAAACACAGTTTCTTTGATAAACTACACAGGTAAGGCCACATGAACCTCCTCCTCCAACCGTCCCAAAACCTTTCCTTTATGGAAAAAGTTAATATCGCTCCAAATAACTGCCACGAAGATGCATCCTGAGAGCATTAAGCCTGAGCTCTTTCACTGCCTCTCCCTTTGCTGGGACCTGGAGCTTATCCTGCTTCTGACATCATTGTTGAGTTTTATACCACCCTTCACTGATATCCTAAGGATACACCTGCATCAAACCTCAGCCAAATCCACAGAAACCTCTGCAACTAGCTTCCCATCAGCCTGACACTCCAACAGTGTTGGCCATTAAAGAAAGCAGAAATCAATATAAGAAAAGAGGAGCATGCTGCTTAAGGGGTCTTCCCCTGGTCCACCTCTGTCCTGCTTATCGTTCTCCATTCTTGCTTCAACTTGGGAATCGGGAAGTCTGGCCTTTAAATCCATGCCCAGAAGAGGATTGTGGTGCCTTCACATCAAGCCAGTGTGAAGAGAGCAACCCTGGTGGTGCCAGGCTGAGTCCAGTGCCAGGAGGGCCCTTGCCAGCCATGCCAGCTGGTGTGAAGGGAGGCCAATCCTGCTTGGCAGATTCCTTCCTTGTTTCTCCTTCCCATGTCAAGTGGTGAGAAGGACAAAACAGTAACCTAAGTGGAGCCTGGCTGCTGGATCAGACCAAGGGCCATAGAGATCTGCATCCTGTTCTCACAGTGGCCAACTAGTATGGCCCAGTACGGGAAACCTGCAAGCAGAACAGGCAGAAAGCAACCTTTTGCGGGCAAAGCCAAAAAGTCCAGCTTGCAGCTGCCTTTCAGCCACCACTTTGCCAGCTGGCAGCCAGCTGTGCACCACACCAGGAACCCCAGCCGAGGGATCTTGACAGGTGGCAAGGACATATCACCTGTCAATCAGGTGACAGCATGTCATGTGATTCACAGTCAGCCAGCTTCACCCACCTGCCAGCTTTAGCAAAGGCTGGTCTTGACAAGGATCCAGTCTGTGGAGCCAAAAATGTGCCCTGGCCTGTTGGGCCCCTCCCCCCTTCCTGCGGCTCAGCCTCAGGGCCATGCTAGCAGGCAGCTGCCCCCTGTACAGGGACGTCTCTTGCCACAGGCCCTCCCTCCCCCCTGCTAAAAAGGTGCCAACCACCCACTGCCATTGGGCCTGGCACTGCAGCCGAGTCCAGAAGCCACTGGGTCTTTGAGCTCCACACTTTGCACAGACAGTGGCTCTCCAGGGCTCAGGCCAGGACTCTTTCCCAACTTTCTCTCGCAATGCTGGGGATTCACCTGGAGAACTACTACCTGCAAAGCAGGTGCTCTACCACTGAGCTACAGCCCTTCCCATCTCCCAACCCAGCTGGTTTATTGGCCATGGCAATTCAGTCACCAAACTTGTCTGTGTGCTCTTGGGCTTCTGATTTCTCTTGAATGACTGACATGGCAGCACCAGTCTGGCAAAGTGGTCGTGATCCATTCACCCATTGCATCCTGACATTTCCCCCCTCCTGTATAATCCTAGAATTGTGGAGTTGGAAGCGACCCAAAGAGTCATCTAGTCCAACCCCCTGCAACCCGCAGTTTCCAGGGAGGCCTCCTTTCTTGTATGTGGACAACATGGTTTAGGTGTGCTGAGCTGCCCAAGTCCCTTTTGCCCATCCCTGCCTTGTGTCGTGGGGCAGCATCTTCACCCCTGGATCCAGTGCCACACTTCATTTCCGCTGTGCCCAGCCGAAGGACACCCCACAGCCCAGTGGGCATCAGAAGCAGCAGGGCTTGAGCCTCTGGGGGCAGAAGCAGGCCAGGCTGGCTCTGAGGCCTCCCTTCCCCGCTCCCCATCCTCAGGGCCCTCTCTTTCAGGTAGGGTGGGGAGGCTTCCCTCAGAACTGAGCAAGGGAGGGGGCTCCCTGGGAAGAGGTGGGCTGTCCTTCACTGGAGGTTGGATGGCCATCTATCAGGGATGCTTTAGCTTTGATTCCTGCACTGCAGGGGGTTGGACTGGATGACCCTTGGGGTCCCTTCCAACCCAACACATCTGTGACTCTCTTTTAAAAAGTGGGCAGAGATGGGAGCATGTGCTTCAAACCTTTTTGTAATGCAAAATAGAACTGACACAATAAAGGCCTGTTTCCATTGTGGGTTCTTGTAAAAAGGGGGTTGAGTGCGAGAGGGTCTCAGTTCACCACAAATGCTCTGTGTGCGGCCTTTGCGACCCAACAGCTGCCGCAGCAAAGTCCACACCCAGCCAGGCTTCCATCCCATCCATGCAGACCAGAGTGGTGCTGGTGGGCAAGGAAACCACAGGAGAGGAATAGAAACGGGAAACAAAATATACCATGTCACATACAAAGGGGAAGAGGAGACAAAAGGAAAATGCGGAAATGCTACGTTTCTCTTCCATTTCCTCCCCATACATATTTCTCCTGGTTGTAACATTGCCAGTATAACCCAGTAAAAACGTTTTCAGGATGAAAAAAGAAAGATGCCTCAAGCAACAGTAATGAAGCCAGGAATCAGATTATGAGTGTGAGAGGAAGAGAGGGAGCTGCTCCTGTTGCTCTTGCAGCTGAAATATTCCAGGGGTGCTTCTTGTGCACAGCAGAATATTTGGCGCATGCCTCCTCCTGACACCTGTCTCTGCGCTGCTCACTTCTACTGTGTGTCGGCTGGAGGACGTCTCCCAGGCTGGGCATCCCTTCCTCAGCCAAGATGCCCACCTGGCAGTGCCCTGCAATGGCTCAGAGGTCTCCCTAGCAAGGTGGGAATGGAGAGGTGGGTTTCATCTGGCGCTCGGTCCCAGTCTTCCTCCCATTCAGAACCAACCAGAATGAAGACAGTTGTTGACATATTCAGGATGGACAGCAGGAAGGGCTCCTTCTCCAAGGCTAGACATGGCTCCCACTAGATGCAGTGTCAGCAAGCCACCTGGGTGCCTTGAAAGGCGGACTGGACCAAGGCAGGGAGGAGGAGGTGGCCCTCTGTGGCCACAGGGCATGCTGGCTGTGGGCTCCCTGTGGAAGGAGAGGCACCTGGACTCTTGAGAGCAGCCACAGGGAGGGTCTCCCACCCCAGGGACGTCCTGCACAAGGCACTTGGGTAGCCACAGGGGGCAACAGGAGGCTGCAGAGCAGAGCCCCCTCCAGCCGCTGCTGCCCAGGACTGTGGGAAAAGGGAGAGGGGGCTTGCCACTGCTTCCCCCAGGAGCCCTTGGCCCTTGCCGAGGTCCCTGTGCTGGTTTCCGAGGCTCCTTCCTGCACGCTTCTGCTCAGTCAAGGGGGCCAGGGCGAAGGCTGTGGGGACACCGTGGGGCTGGGTGCCTGGGTGTGTCTTCCTTGTGGGGTGGGGGCAGGGAGGTGTTCAGATGTGGCAGAGGGAGTCATGAGAGGCAGGGGGAGAGAAGCTGCCGGGGCTTCCTTCTGGCAGGGGCTTCCTTCTAGGCTGCATTCTCCTCTGTGGTGGCTGCTGTGTAGATGATGCTGGACTTGATGGGCTGACAATCCCGTCTGCGGGGGGGGGGGAGGGGGAGGCAAGTCAAGAAGAAGAAGAGTTTGGATTTGATATCCCGCTTTATCACTACCCTAGGGAGTCTCAAAGCGGCTGACATTCTCCTTTCCCTTCCTCCCCCACAACAAACACTCTGTGAGGTGAGTGGGGCTGAGAGACTTCAGAGAAGTGGGACTAGCCCAAGGTCACCCAGCAGCTGCATGTGGAGGAGTGGAGACGCGAACCCGGTTCCCCAGATTACGAGTCTACCGTTCTTAACCACTACACCACACAAGAGAGGCACTTTCCCCTCCCCTCAGCAGCAGTCTCCACTGGACTGCTTTGTGCCTCAGACTGTCCGTCCATTGGGGCAGGTCAGAGACAGAGGCGGGAGAGGGAGCAGCTCTTGGGACCCTCCCTGAGAAGCGGAGAAGGGGAGAGGCCGAGAAAGAGCACCAGGGAGGCACTTGGGTTCCCTCCTCAGCCACGTGGGCTCTCGTGGCACCCCTCCCAGAAGGGGGTCCTAGACAGAAGCCCCAGATCCAGGAGCTGCCCTGAAGGAGCCTCTGCTGGGCTTTGTGCCTTCAGCTCCAGGGGGTTGCAATGCCCCCTCCCCTCTTACCTGCGGTTCTGGGCCTGGTGCTTCCGGACATAGAGGAAGAAGGCGAGAGCAGTGATGCCAAAGAGAGCTGCAAACAGGGCGGCCAACACGTCCCCTGTGGAAAGAGAGCAACCTTTTGGTTCTGTCCTGGGGAAGGTGGCCGAGGGGAGACCTTGAGTGGTGTGGGGGGAGTGAGGGAGGTCCTGCCCTGTCTGGCTGGCGAAACTGGGCTGGTGGGGTGGGGGGGAGCCCTTCTGAGGCATCTTCCAGGCTTGCAAGGAGGGGAGCCGTGACCCACACATAAAGGGTGGCAGTGTGAACCGCAAAGCCTGCAGGGAAATGGGTGGAGAGGAGCTCTTGCCCCAGACCCGCCCCCAGCAAGAAGGCAGTGAGGTCACAAGCTGTAGTGCCCAGGTGGAGCAAGGGGTGGGGCACATACCTGTCTGAAGGGAGGAGCCCACCTGCTGGTCAGCACCTGGAAGCAAAGCAGAAAAATGGGAGTCAGAAGCCAGGGGGGCAGCTGGGGGCTCCTCTTCCCAGCTACTAACCAGTGATCAATGCCTCAGGTTGCTGGGGGGGGGTGTTGAAGACGGAGGAGGGGAGGAACAAGCCCCTAGTTCTGCTCTTACCTGCACTTGTGGCTGGACCCTGACCTAAAACACACAAGACAGTGAATTGTAGGAGGAGCTGTTGTTTTCTTTTATATTTATTAGGGGCTTTGCTCACAAAAGTGTCTCAAAGAAGCTTACAGTAGAGTCTAGATACTAAAAGCAACAAGAACAAGCCTGCAGAACAGTAAAAACCCCAAAAGCGCCAGTGAAAGGCGTCACCTGCACTGGCGGAGGAAGCCACTTGGCCACCTGGAGCGGCAAACCCGGGGGCACCCGGGGGTGGGGTGTTGCTCTGTAGTGCGCATGCGCAGCGTCACTACGTACGACGCATGCGTCACTATGTACGACGCAAGTGTCACTACGTAGCAACACTGCGCATGCGCGCTATGGAGCGGCGGCACCAGCAAACCGTGGAGCGAGACTAAAAGCCACGCTCGGCGGCTTGCTCACAAACCTACTCGGCGCGCGCTTTGCTATTTCCGGCTCGGGGGGAGGCGAGGGGCTGGCCAGGGAGGGAAATAGAGCCGGAAATAGCAAAGCGTGCGCCAAGCAGGTTTGTGAGCCCTGCTACCGCATGGCTTTTTACCGGGCAGCTGCGGGGCTCGGCTTGGGCGTCACGGGGGGCACCCAGAGTGTCACCCCCCTCCAGGGTGGCACCCGGGGCGGACCACCCCCAACTCACCCACCTTGCTCTGCCCCTGGTCACCTGCCACACGAAAAGGCGTAACAGCACTTAAAACCCTCAAGATTCAGAGCCAAATGCCCAGGTAAAAAGGGAAGAAGGAGCCTGGTGCCAAAAAATAGGTAGAGCTTGATTGATTGATTGATTGATTGATTGATGGGTGGGGGGAAGAGAGAAGACATAAATTCCTCCCCTCCCAATTTTCACATGTGCCCATCAAGGAAGATTTCCCAGCAGCAACCACACAAAAGCCACAGCAACTGTGTAGCCACAGAGGGAGCTTCACAAGGACTCCACTCCCCCCAAAAAACTCGGGGGGGTGGTGCTGAGGCAGTGGCAGAACTTTTGAAGGGTTCATTCACATCTTCTTTGGCAGGAAGAGGAATGATTTGACTGTTCCCCAAAGAATAGGAGCAAGGGAAAGAAGGGAGGCAGCAGGTTAGGGAGCAGGGGAGGGGGGTTATGTAACACACCACCCAGCCCCACAGCAGGCCCACAGCCTATAGGTTGCAGCTCAGCCCAGATTTTAGCTCCCTGGGCGCCACAGCCAAAGGAGAGCCCAGACAAGCATCAGGGAGGCGGCGGCAATGGCCAACACAGCATGAAGAGCAGGGATTTGGGGAGGGAGCAGAGAAGGAAAGGAGCCTGGTGAGAGAGGAATGGGCAGCACAGCCACCAGCCAGAGAGCCATACCTTCTCCAGAGGCAGGTTCAGAGTCTCTCCCTGAGGCACCATCTGGGGTGTGGGGCTGCCCTCCGCCTGCAAGGAGACCAAGAAGCATCAGACCTGACCCTGCAGGGGCTGCACCTCCTCACCCACAGCTGCTTCTGCCCTCAGAAGAGGCAGCCCAATACGAAGGAGAAGGAGAAGGAGAAGGAGAAGGAGAAGGAGGAGGAGGAGGAGGAGGAGGAGGAGGAGGAGGAGAAGGAGAAGGAGAAGGAGAAGGAGAAGGAGAAGGAGAAGGAGAAGGAGAAGGAGAAGGAGAAGGAGAAGGAGAAGGAGAAGGAGAAGGAGAAGGAGAAGGAGAAGGAGAAGGAGAAGGAGAAGGAGGAGGAGGAGGAGGAGGAGGAGGAGGAGGAGGAGGAGGAGGAGGAGGAGGAGGAGGAGGAGGAGAGAGGAGAAGGAGAAGGAGAAGGAGAAGGAGAGGCAGCCCAAGGGAAGTGCCTGCTGAGCCTACCAACTGGACTATCAAGGCTGGAGGGGCAGGGGTATGTCTCCCCCTCTGGCCTCCACCCCAGAGGAATCCCAGAAGCAAAGCTGCCAGCCAGACCTCCCCGCCAGCCTCCCCTCTATTTGGGGGCAGCCTAAGGCCTTACCTGCTGCAGATCCTGCACTATCGCCCCCGCCTTCCTCTGCAGGACCATAAGGATCCGGGGCCCTTGGAGATCCCCCCTCATCTGTAGGATCGAGCACAAGGAGCCGGTCAGTGTTTGATTTGCGCTTTTGGTCCTTGTGTCCACTCAAGGCAGCAGACAAAGACTGAGCCCCATAGCAAGACCCCTTGGGCCCAGGGGAGGGCCATGGCCCAGTGGTGGAGCTGCTGCCTTGCAGGCAGAAGCTCCCGGGTTCAATCTCTAATGGTGGCATTTACAAAAAGGGCTGGGAGAGAGTCATTCCTGAAACCTGGAGAGCCACGGCTGCTCTCTGAGCATGATGGTCCAGGGGTCTGATTCTGTGACCCTCTGCTTCCTATGTCCCTGGGGCAGCCACCTCATCCCAGGGAATCTGCAGCCCTGCGGCCTCTGAGAGGAGTGCAAGGGAGTTGCCACAGCTGCACCTCCAGGGAGCGTGGCTGGATTTGTCATTTGGTGGGAAAAGTAAGGGGAGGATACTGCTCTCCCTGAGCAGGACTTGCAACAACACCCATCCCACGACAGACACTTTGGTTTCCCCATAACTGCCTGAAGCATAGATGCACAGAATTGTAGAGTTGGACGGGACCACGAGGGTCATCTAGTCTAACCCTCTGCAAGGCAGGAATCAAAGAACCTGCAACCTTGGTTTTACTAGCGCCAGGCTCTAACCAACTGAGCTAACCATCAGCCAACCATTCAGGTTGCCTGAAACTGCCCCCCATAGGTACCAAGTTCCACGCATATCAACGGTTGTCTTTGGGAAGGGGTCATTGTTCTGCACAGCTCTACTGGGATTGACAGCTTTGCTCAGCTCCATCAAAGGCTTCCTACCCACTCTTGGTGCTGCTGTCTAATATTAAGAGCCCTTTCACCTGTTCAGTGGCAGTACGGTCCTCCCTGGCACCGAATTCAGGCTCCGTCTGGTATCTCCCCAGCAAAGCCACAGATGCCCTCAGGTGACGTCCATGCCAGGTGGAGACTGCGGAGCGCAAAACCCTCCTGTGGCTGCTGAGCAACTGCCTGGCAAACAATCCTATCTCTTCCTCCAAAGGACTCCACCTGTCCCGCCCACCCTGGGCCAGGGCCAGCCGCCAGGTGAGGCACACCTTGGCTTGGGAGGGGGAACCTTCCTGTGACGCAGCAGCCCATTCAGGGAGACCAGGAAGGAGGGCAAGTGGCGGCCCTAGGAGGGAGGCCAGATCAACAGCCTTGCCTGATAACAAGATTGTCCCACGGCCCGAGGAATCAGGGTCAGACTGCGTGTGTTTTTGTGGGTGAGACGGAGGAGACTAGGAAGTAGCCAAGGACCAAGGGAGGGAGAAGAGAGGAGAAGAAAGGGCTGTGTCTGTCCTAGAGTCATGGACCTCAGTACACAAGAGACAAGGCTGCTCAAGATCACCTTGAATGGAGGGGATTGATCCTCTGATCCAGAACGAGACCAAGACAGAAATCAGTGAGCGAGCGGAGCTGCTCTGAGAATCATTGAATGGTAGAGTTGGAAGGAACCCCAAGGGTCTATTAGTCCAACCCCCTGCAATACAGCTGCTCCCGGTACAGGGAAGACAAAGTACCAGAACAAGGAGGAGAAGGAAAGGGGTCAGGGCAGGGGGCTACTAGAAACAAAGACTAAAGGCTCATCCATGAAAGCCTGTGAGAGAAATAAATGCTAGTGAGCATCAGGGGATGAAACATCCAAAGAGAGAAGTGGCCAGACTCTGTGTGGCGGAAGTGTTTCTGAGGAGGCTCTCCACCTGCCCAGGTCCCTGGCCCTCCTTAAGAGGGGATGGGGAACCAGTGGCCATCCAGATGTTGCTGGACTCCAGCCCATGAATCATGAGAGTTGTGCCCCAAGACCATCTAGGGAGCCACAGGCTGCCTTGTTGCTGCTCTACAGGGTTGGAGGTGTGACTGTCCTGAGGCAGAACTCTCAAGCTAAGCCCAGCAACCAGCTCCCTTACCAGGCGGTTGAGCCCTTTCTGGGCTGGGGAGCATCGGGAAGCTGGCCAGGACACTTCGGCCCTGCAGACTCTGAGGCAAGCGGAAGTTGTCCTGGATCAGCTCATCCTCATCTCCATGAAGGGTGTCCTCCAGCATGGAGATCTGAAATGAAAAGGCATAGGTCATCAAGAAGGACCATCAGACAGAAAACAACACTCCCAAGGATCCAAAGACAGAACTATTGTAGAGAGAATGCAAAGCCTACGAGGAGTCCAGCAAATCACAGAATCATAGAACTGCAGGGTTGGAAGCACACCCCAGGGTCATCTTGTCCAATTTCCTGTAATGCAGGCATTGCAGCTGGGTCACCAGACCACACACTGTGATGGAGAAGCAAGGCAACATGCAGGGAAGCATCTTCCTACAAGACAACCCCTCTACATGTTCCTCCACCCAGACAGACCTGATCTGGGGACAGCTGAATTGTCTGGTTAAAGATCGTCCAGTTCACCGTCTGGTAACAAGGTGGAGTGGTCAGTGAGCCATTATAGCGGAAGTAGCGACTGAGGTCGTCAGGAAGGAGCTTGGCTACATCAAAGGCAGGAATCCAGGTTTCTTCTCCTGGGAAAGGAAAGGAGGGGAGGGTGGTCCATAGCGAAGGGACCCAGAACATCTACTTGTTAGACGGCCCCAGAGAGTTCCAGTAACGAGTGTGTGTGAGAGAAAACTCTCTTCCCATTTTCTATACACAATGCACAATCTAACACACCTCATGGGCCTTTTTCCTAAATGGAGAAGCCCTAAACATTGTGGCCTCTCCTCCTAAGGGAGTTGCTCCAGCCCCAAAATATCTCAGGTCCCAAAACATCATGAGGTGCGCCCCCCCCCAAAAAGTGCAAATGCAAAGCTGTGTTGCAGAACTCCTGCCCAAAGGGGCTGGAGCCCAGGGAGAGGCAGCCCTGACTCCCCATGGTCCAGCACCCACAGAGTCTTGCAGGAATCTTGCTTTCCCTAGATGAAGCAAAGCAAAAGGAGCCCAGCAAGAGCTGACAGGCTGGATGGGCATCTTCTGCCCATGGGCTCCTTGCAGCACCCCTTGCTCTTACCTTCTTCATGGACGTCATTCAGATGTTCAAAAATGTGCTGATATGGCTCGTTTTCCTCCGTACCAACCTGGAATGGCAGCGGAAAGGGCTCATGAGAGCGCTGAGCGGAGGTGTTTGCACCTCTCAAGAGCTGGTGCTGGTGGATGTCTCCAAAGCAGCCCCCTCCCACTGACTCAGAGCGCAGGAGGAGCTGCTCAGACCCCTTGCACTGCTTCATTTGCCCTCTCTTCCTGCCACCATCACCTGCAGAAACGCAGCCAGCACAGCCAAGCCTCCGGGCTCGACTTGCGCCTCCTGGATGGTGTCAAAGTGGGAGCTGTAATAAACCACATGAATCTGGAAGCAGAAAGAGAACAGCCATGAGTCCCTCAAAAGTCCCATTTGGACCTTCTCCAGTCAGGCAGAGTACTCCAGTGTTTCACTTCATACAGTATGTTTGTAGAATGGCATTATGATATTGGTAGCTTTAGTTTCCTATATTCCTCCAGGGATGGCCACCCTACCTTCAGGATTTCTTCCTGAGGTGCGCAGGCATCTAGCTGGCAGCTTTGAGACAAAGAATGCCAGCTTCAATGGACCATTAGCTGAATTCAGCAAGTTTTCAGCTGGAAAGTCTATGCAAAATCATCTATAATTTCAAAAGGTGAAATTAATGGCTGCTATTTAAAATAAATAAATACCTGTTCTTACCTGATATTATTATTTGTACTGTCATCATGGTCATTATTATATGACATCATACAATATTTTTATACTATTCAATTGTGATACTGCCCTCATTGTTATGGATTAGACGGGACTGGTGAGCTTCCCTCTGAGGCATTTTTTCGGGGGGGGGGCTGTAAATGTCATAAATCCAGCTGTGCTGCCCCCTCCACTGCCAAGCCCTTCCCTGACACTGCTGATGCAACCTTTGGGCCCCCAGATCAGCCAAGGGCCTGGGGGGGGGTCACCAGCATCCCCTCCTGTCAGGTCTGTGGATCTGGAGGACTAGGGATTCTTTTTTTGGGGGGCAGGGAGGGACCCCTGGAAGGGTTTGGTTTTGCCAGCAGGGCTGTCATAGTTTTTATTTATTTGAATTACTCATAAGCCACCTTTCTGCATGAGACTCTCTCAAGGCAGCCAATCCTGCCAAGCAAGAGGCAGAACCAGGCGGGAGCCAGGCAAGGGGCAGTGGGACTTACCTCCCCAGCATAGCGGTGCCCATCCACTGTGTGCTCAGAGCCGGGCTTCAGGGCAGACCCCCAGTGCAAGTGCAGCTGGGCAGCCTGGTATGGCTGTGGGAATCCCCCGCCGGTGACGGTCAAATTCCTGGGCAGGTCGAGGACCACTGCGGGGGGGGGGGGGGGGATAAAGGGGAGAGACACTCAAGATGAGAGGTTGCTGCTTCCCTCTCCTTCTTTGCATACTGGAGACACAGCTTCCCTCCTTGGTGTCCTTTGCAGTCAAGGGCATCTCTTAGGCAAAACTCACAAGGCACCTGAAGGCCAGTTGTGGGGAACTGCAGGAGGGCAGAGGGCTCTGGTGCTCAGCTCCTGCTTCTGGGCATCCCTGGGGAGCATCTGGTTGGCGAAGGGGAGAGCAGGATGCTGGAATGGATGGGTCCTATTTGGAATGATTTAGCAGGGCTCTTCTTATGTTCTTAAGTGCCTGCTGGGCACCTAATCCACACCATTTTCTCACTGTGGCCACCAGCTGTCCCAAAGGGAGGCCTAGAAACAAGCAGGACCTGAGTGCAAGTTCAGCCACTCTCTCCCCATCTGCAACCCCAGCAACTGGCATTCAGAGGCACTGACTCCTCTGGCAGCGCAGGCAGAGGACAGCCCTCACGTCTAGTAGACATCAGTAGGTTTCTCCTCCATGAATCCCACCCCCCTTGGGTGGGTAGCCATTACTCTGGGCAAACATTGTAAGGAAAATGGGTGGGGGGCACACACTGAGTTGTCAGCTTTTCTGTCTTCTCTGCAGGCCGCTGCTTGCACCACACAGGGAAGTCAGTCAGAGGAGGAGACCCCCTCCTGACAGCTGGCGCAGTTTGGGCAGAAGTGCTGGCACTCGCATGCTGGAACAAATCTGAGGCATCCGGGAATAGGAGTCTGCAGGTGGTATTGCAATGGCAAATGTATTCCCAGGTGTCCCTGGCCATACTGTGTCCCCCCCCCCCCCAGGTGAGAGGGTCTGCAGCCAGCAAAGAGCTCCTTGCTATTCCTCCCTAATTCCACACCCCTGACCCCACACAGACCTTTGCATCCAAGGGATGGTGTGAGATTAAAAATTCCCCATCTCATTTGGATACTTTGACTTCTTTGCCAAATTGATAGAAAGAGGCCCCGGTTTCTTGGATGGGAAACTTGGCGGGAGGCCCCCTCTCCTGCCCCTGCTTGAGAGCTGCAGCTGCTGCTTTTCTGGCAGAGGCAAGACCTCCTGGCAAAGACTCTCTGGGCTGCGTAGCAGAGTCCTTTGCCCTGCTTCCTTCTTCAGCAAGAGGAGCTGGAGGCTGGGCCTGTGGCAGGTGCCTCTGGGACTTGAAGGGGCCCCTGAGGACCTTAGCCTAAATGCTGGGTCTCTTTCATCCCAGCATCACATTTTGTGTTGATCATTTCTCTTAATTTTCAAATAAAAGCATACAAATACAAACTCACATGTCATGCAGATTTTTGTACAATTCAAGTTCATCCCACCTTAAACTGGTGGGAAAAGAAGGCAATAACATACCCTCCCCCCCCTCAAAAATAGCAGACATTCATATGAGTGATCCAAAAAACAAAAAAGTAATCATCCAATTCAGGCAATGTAAGAACCCTAAGTAAACAATACAACTTATCACTGCATATACTAAAATATCCCTCCCCACAAAAAATAAAATAAAAATAAAATCCATGACCTGGGGATGGGGAAAAAACCCAGTTTTGTGATGCATGTTTGTGGCCTATGATGTTAATTAAGAAAAGGTAGAAAATAAAATAAAATAAAATAATAATAGTAATAATAATAATAATAATAATAATAATCAGGCATTCCGCACTCCAGCATAGTAAGAAGGAGGTTGTTGGTTCTGATTTTTTCATTGATGTGTGTAAATCTGTGGTAATTTAAACTTTCTTGTAGTGCTTTTTATCAGAATGAGGGTATGTACTTGCAAGTAGCAACTATTATTCAGAGAGTATGCAGAAATTGACTCTCCAGCTGTCTTCAAACTTAAGATATTTCTCTCTCTCTGTGTCCCTCTGATTTTGGGGTTTTACATCTCTACGAGAAAAGTCTGTAGCCTCAAAGAGCTCCCATGGAATTGGGCAGCCACAAGGAGGAGGAAGGCAACACCCCCCCCCCAGCCCTCCTGGTCCCTAGGCATCCATCCCTATCCCCCATAGTCCATGGAAGCCCAACTGAAGGGAGGAGAAGATCAAGAGGCTTCTCAGAATAGAAATACGTAAGTGAAGGAGGGCCTGAGGGCAAAGGCACAGCTTCAGCAAAGGCATTGCTCCAGCAGTGAAGGAAGGAAACTCGACTACTGGCCAAGAGCAAGAAGATGTGTGCCCTTTTCACTTGCCTGAACTTCCTTCCTTCCTTCCTTCCTTCCTTCCTTCCTTCCTTCCTTCCTTCCTTCCTTCCTTCCTTCCTTCCTACCTACCTACCTACCTACCTACCTACCTACCTACCGGCTCTTGTCACTATGGAGCCCTGCTCAGTCTGGAGCCCACAGGAGTTTCCAGATTCACCTCTACTTCCTGCCTATGCAATCGCTTTGCAAGGGCACCTGTGCATTCACTCAGCTTTGCTCAACTTTCTATTCTTTTCCACTCCTGTCACCAACAATGTTTGCAATCTGCCTCATATTTGTCGAGGGCAAAAACTTTGCATTCCTCCATCCAAACCAAACTGAACCAGAGTAGACTCTTTTCAGACTCAAGAAATAGGCAGCGAGGAAACCTGCTTTGCTGCACAGCAAATTGTGAAAGGAGATCATGAGCAGAAAGATGGCATAACTCAGCAGTAGAGCCATATACAGTACAGTGGTACCTGAGTTACAAACGCCTCAGGTTACAAATGCTTCAGGTTACAAACTCCGCTAACCTGGAAGAGTTACCTCGAGTTGAGAACTGTGCCCCAAGATGAGAACGGAAATCGTGTGCCAGCGGCACAGCGGCAGCAAGAGGCCCCATTAGCGAAAGCACACCTCTAGTTAAGAACAGTTTCAGGTTAAGGACGGACCTCTGGAACAAATTAAGTTCGTAAGTAGAGGTACCACTGTACTGTGGATCTGCCCCCCCCCCCGTTATAACTCAGAGAGTCTCCCCTCAAAAGGAGCCTCTGTCTCCAGTGACTTCATGTGGCAGTGGCAGTGACCCTGGTCCCATCCCTAGAGATGGCTGAGAGCAAATGCCAGGCTTTCTGAGCAAGTGCTCTTTCTAAGGCCAGAGCAACCTGGCAATGGAAAACTTGTCCAATTTGTCCAGGGATCAAATTGCCTTGGCTGCCACATCTGCTGGAGAGAGTCCTAGCTCCTGATCAGTCTGTCCCCCCCCCCCCCCCATCTTCCCAAACGCAAGAGTAGCCAACAAGCAGGGAGCTCAGCTGGCAGCAGGTGCTTGTCCTTAGCAGATCACACCCAGAAGGGCAGGGATCCACTTCCTGCGCCACCGCTGGCTTCAGTGAGCCAGAGTGAAAAGGTTTGGCAAAGAAAAGAGGCTGCTCTTACCCTGCCCCCCCCCAACCAGCACAATAGGCTTGAAGGGACTTTTTGTTTGTTTGTTTGTTTGTTTTGTTTTTTTCATGCTTATTTCCATGCTGCTTGCATACAATACTGAAGAGGGGAGGGAAAAGGAAAGAAAATAAAATTTACACAATCTGTTAATAAGATAAAAATTATGACAAAAATTTGTGATTGCAATTTCATGTTACAATAAAAATAAAAATCTCATTATCTTTTATACCCAACCTCCCATTTATTCCTTAATTCTTTTTACATAGATTTACTGCCATATTAAAATACTATTTTTTATATTAAGATTTTCACACTTTATAAATGTTTATATTATATAAGCAATTAATAAAAACTGCTGGGATCACTCAAAAGCTGCTACTGATTTTAACATGGTATAATTTTGTTTAAGATATGTTCTGAAGGCCTCCCATTTTGATACAAATTCAATTCTCGGTTTATTATTTTTCCAGCTAGACTATCTAATTCAGCATATTCAGTCAATTTTTGTAGGCTTGAAGGGACTTTGACTCTTGCCTAACCAGAACCCAGCCTGGTTAGGGGAGCAGGCAGAGCCTGGCACCCCCTACCCCCACTAGGCACGCTAGAGGCATTTGCCCATTCACAGAGAAGCACCTTGGTTGCTTAGGGCTTGTCCACACTTATTACTGAGCTGCTCACCCACTCTCTCTCTGACCACACCCCCACAGATTTGAATCTGCCTATGAGGAGCAACTTTGATCTTCTGCACACAAGCCAGCAGACACTCCCTGCCACCTCATTGGTTGACTTCATTAAATACCACAGGGCAGGGAGGTGGAGAGCAGTGCCTTATCTGGTGCATTCCCCTCACCATTTAGACCCCTCAGATTTGCCCATAGAATCATCAGGAAACTGCACAGGCAGATTGTGTGAATGTATTAATTGACACAGTAAACTCTGGTCAGAACAAGGCCTCTTTTTCTGAGCCAGGCTAAACAATCCGTCCGACACCCTCACTGGAAAAACTCCTGCTTTAAGAGAACAAATGAATCTAGGACAGGCATCCCCAACCTTCGCCCCTCCAGATGTTTTGGACTACAATTCCCATCATCCCTGACCACTGGTCCTGTTAGCTAGGGATCATGGGAGTTGTAGGCCAAAACATCTGGAGGGCCGCAGGTTGAGGATGCCTGATCTAGGACAAAAGCTTTGCTGAGGTTACAGCACAGTGATGCTGTACACAATATCTCCAATATGCAGTATCTCCAAATCTGGGACAGCTGTGTACAGGTATTAACCAAATGAAAAGCAACTAAGAGGATACCTGCCAAAGTCTTCAAAGTCTTCAAATTATCGTGGTATCTTTTTATTAGCTGCGGCTAGCAAAATTATTGCAAGGATCTTAGCAAACAGTCTCCTAACTATATCCGAGGCTACCCTTCCTGAATCCCAAAAAGGTTTTCAACCTTATGGGGGACAGTGGATATGATTTTCACTGCTCAACAGCTTTAAGAAAAATGCAAAGAGCAAAACCAACCCCTGGCGTTTATTGACCTGACTAAGGCCTTCAACACTGTAAATCGTACAGCCCTGTGGACTTTCCTTCTGAAAATCAGCTACCCATATAAATTTGTGAACATCCTTTGGCTCCTCCACGATAATACGGTATGATGGCAACAATAGCAGATAACAATGGCTCTCAAAGTGAACCATTCACAGTAGGATCAGGTGTTAAACAAGGATGTGTTATCACCCCAACTCTGTCTATTATTTTCATTGCCATGATCCTACACTTTGTCAAAGGGAAACTCCCCTCCGGAGTAGAAATCATATATTGAACAGACGGAAAGCTCTTGAATCTGAGCAGGCTGAAAGCAAAGAGTAAGGTTACTGTAACTTCCGCCATAGAGCTTCAGTATGCTGATGACAACGTAGTTTGCACACTCAGAGGATGACCTCCAAACCATCCTAAATACATTTGCAGAAGCTTACGAAAAGCTTGGCCTGTCGCTCAACATCCAAAACCAAAACAAAAACCAAAGTGCTGCACCAACAAGTACAAAACAACCCCTCTGCAGCGCCACAAATCCAACTCAATGGTGTAACGTTGGAAAGTGTCAATCACTTCTCCTACCTGGGCAGTTCTCTTTCCACAAGGGCCAACATTGATGCCGAAATCCAGCATCGCCTGAGCTCTGCGAGTGCGGCTTTCTCCCAATTGAAGTGCAGAGTGTTTGAGGTCTAAGGCATTTGCAGGGAAACCAAATGCTTATTTACAAAACTATTGTACTACCAACCTTACTGTATGCTTGTGAAACATGGACCACTTATAAACAACATCTCCAACTCCTCGAAAGATTCCATCAATGGTGTCTCTGAAAATTTTTACACATCACTTGGAAAGACAGGCGAACTAATGCCAGTGTACTGGAAGAAGCAAAGATCACCAGTGTCGAAGCAATGATTCTTCAACATCAACTTTGTTGGACTGGTCATCATGTTGTGCGGATGCCTGATGATCGTCTTCCAAAGCAACTACTCTATTCCAAACTTAAAAATGGAAAGCATAATGCTGGTGGTCAACAAAAGAGGTTTAAAGACTCTCTCAAGGCAATTTTTAAAAAAATGTGGTATAAACACCGACAATTGGGAAACACTGGCCTGTGAGAGCTCCAATTGGAGAATAGCCTTTACCAAAGATGTCATGGACTTTGAAGACGCTCGAACTCAGGGCAAAAGGGAGAAACGTGCTAAGAGGAAGGCACGTTTGGCAAACCTTCACCATGATCAACTCCTGCCTGGAAACCTATGTCCCCACTGTGGAAAGACATGTGGATCCAGAATTGGCCTCCACAGTCACTTACGGATACACTATTAAGACTGTGTTCATGGAAGACAATCTTACTCAGTTATGAGTGATCACCAAAGAAGAGAAGAAGACAGGGGTACGTGACACCTCCTGAATCTCTGAATAATTAAACCAATGGCCATGACAACGGAGAGGAGGCGGCCAGGGTGCCCATCCATCACCCAGCTTCTTCTGTTTGCCATTTGTTGGGTCCCTCACTGCCCCATAACTAGAGTCAGCTGACTCAGGTGTGATGGGCCTTCCCTGCTTGGCTGTAGGACTGGCAGAGCCCTTGCTTCACATAGACGAGGAAGAGGAGGAGGTCTGCAGCTCAGCCCCCACAATCTCAGGCTCCAAGAGCTCCCTCTGGCCAAGATCCCTTGCCTTGGCTCTGAACTTCCTCTCATATGAGGCATCGGAGGGAGGGGGCAGGCAGATCAGATCAATACGGGAGTTCTCCAGATTCAGCTCTATTGATGCCTCCCAAATATTCCGTGGCTTTTTAAAGAACTGGACTCCAGTCCTAGTCAACAAGTGCTGGGGGGGGGGGGGAGGATGCAGAACAGGGTTCCAAGCAATGCCAGAAGACGTTTTCTGCTATGGGGAACTGGGGCACTGCCTCCCCCCAGCCCACACCTTGAGCCTAGTCTTCCTCACTAATCCCCCCAACCATAACTGACTTTCTGCTCTCTCTCATGTCTTTCTTGGGGTCTGCACTGCTGAGCCCAGACTCCAATCCAAGCATGTCTCTATGTGTGTATATAATAGAGCAAAGCAAGCCCCTGTGGGCCTCCCCCCATCTCCACCTGCCTGGGCTAAGATCAGGGGGTGATCCCTATGCGAGGTGAAAGACGTGGTGCGAGGGCCCTCGAAACGGCCTTTCCGGTGGTGGCTCCTTGTGTGCAACTCTCTCCCTACTTAGGTGGATCTGGCCTCATCTCTTTATAACTTCAGGAAGCTGGTCAAGGTGCATCTTTTTGGGAGGGAAATTGGGCAACAATGGGTAGGAGTTTCAAGAATTGGCAAGAATTGTGAACCAGTGACTTGTTACTGTGTGTCTTAAAAGATTTTGTGTGGCCTTATTTAGTTGCTTCATTGTAAATGACACTGTGGTCTGTGCAAGGGGGTCTAGAGGCTGCCTAAATACATGAATGAGACACCAGTCCCACTGAGCTCAACGGCGCTCCCTCCTGCCACGTAAAGGATTGCAGCTCAGCGGTCTTCGCGAGAGTGGAGGAGGAGGAGACCAGACTAGGAGTCGGCTCTGCCCACTGGAACCTTCAGCTCCACACACACACACACACACCCTGTTGCCCTTCCTGGCACCCCACCAGGACCCACAGACAGGGTTTCTGCCTGGGTTCCAGCAGACGTCCCCTCGTGATCTGACGAAACAGACTTACTCCAGGCCCCCTCCACCGGCTTGCAAAAACACTTTTGCTCACTCTTCCTGGGGCATTTGTGTCTCTCCCCCCGCCGCTTTCTGCACATGCTCAGTCCTGCTTTCTCCCACAATGCCCCCTGAGTCATCAAAAGGCCCTTTGTGCGGTTGCTGCATCCACCGTAATCATCTTGCCTCTCTTTATTTCCCGTGACCTTTCTGGGTGTGGAAAAGCAGCCACCGCCCCCTGACTGGCTTTACACCTGCAGCCGATTCCTGTCACTGAGCTTCCTTTACACTTTCGTATTATAAAAGAAGAGAAATGATTCATGAGCTCAGGTATCCTGCCCTCTCCACTTCCTGGAGCATGGGCTGTTTATGTTTCTCCTCAAATGGCAGCTATTCCAGCCCTACAGTCACCCTACATCCGATAAGCGCCTTGCACCAAGCCGGCCCTCTCTTCCTTGTCTTCACAACAGCCTGGTGAGGCAGGATGGTCTGCATTCAGGGCATGGCCAGGGCCGGCCAGAGTGCTGGGGGGAAGCCTTTGGGGCAATTCAGCCCCAGTGAGACCTGCCTGCCCCCTCCTTGGGCTCACTTTCTCTATTGCCTACTGGATGAGCATTAAAGACACTTTGCTGGCACTGAGTCTTTAGGCTCCTCAGGCAAACAGATACACAACAGAAGAAGCTTTAGAAGGTTGGAGTCCATCAGGTGCAGCTAGAGGCTTTATTCCACAAAAATGTATTTCTGCTTCTATGCATTCACTAGTTTCTAAGGAGCCTCAAACTCCCTCCCCCAATTGCTGCTTTTGCTGCAAAACAGACTAAGGCGGCAAAAAGGTATTATCAGTCATCTGAGTATCTGCAGTAAAACACGAGAGCCCCATTCGAAGCTGGGTTTGTCCTTGAGATATTAATCATGCAGAGGAGGAAGGTGGGGATGAACCTGCTTGCCCAACACCCTCCCTCGCCTTCCGGGTTGTCCTCCAAGAGGCAGAGGGTCAAGCCACTCTGAGCAGAGAGACTCCATGGATCCTGTTGGCTCTTCACACATTTTAGAGCCCAGGAAAGAAAACCAGCGCTCCAGAGTGCACAGGCAGCCCCCGGGAGTTCAAGATGCTCCCTGCTGCCTATGGGAGAGTAATGGGGGGGGGAAGCCCTCATCCTCCCTCCCCCATATGACTAACTTTGCACAGAGGAAGACTTTGCAAATGGGTGGAGCTGATCTTTTAAGATCTCCAAAAGTCCTTTCTTCTGTGCATAGGTTACAAGAATAATTTTATTTAGCCTGGCAAAAACAAGGAGGAGGAGGAGGAGGAGGAGGAGGAGAGGGCTGGAGGAAGTTGGGTAGAAGGGTGAAAGCACAAGAGAGCCAGAGGGATTTCCCTGCATTGGGAGCACCGTACTGTTCACACCACCAGCTCCTTCTTCTGCCTGCCGACCAGTCAGCCAGACACCCTTGAAACTAGCAGCACAAGAAGGGGCAAGATGGCAAGAGATACCCAGGCCACTTAGCCTCTGGGATGCTTTTGAATCCAGGAGTCCCACCAAGCTGCAAGCCTGCTCCTTCCCAGTCTAGGGCAGGCTGCCTCCCCACGTCTCAGATGTGAGAACCCAGGACACATAACACCAGTCATTTCAGGATTCAGCTTCAGTTTATTAGCCCTTCTCTGCCTCCAGGCACTGCTCTAAAACCTCAGCTGCCTCTCCTGATTCAGATGGAGCAGAGAGATAGAGCTGGGTGTCATCTCCGTAAGGCACTTCACTCTGAATCTCCCAGAAGCTATATATAGATGTTAAAGTGCACAGGGAACAAGATTGAACCCTTTGGGACACCACAGGGCAACTCATATGGCGCTGAACTGTAGCCTCCCATGACTACCATGGAAACGGACCCGGGAGTAAGAGTGGAATCACTGAAGCACAGTGTCCTCAATCCCACCTCCCTGAGATGCACCAGAAGTATCAAAAGCCACCATCTGCTCTCAAATGTGTCATTTTGGCACAAGGGGCTGAAGGTCTCTCAGTTCCAGGTGGCCTCGCATGATGCTGATTATTCCAGCTCAGGCATCGTTATGCTATGAAAACCACTTTGCAGGTCCTGATGGACGACTTATGGCAAAGGATGAAGGGGGGACAGAGGACACTCCTGTTGTCTCTCCTTCACCTCTTAGTGGTTTCAATACCCTCAATCACAGCAACTTTCTGGTCATCTGTCTGGACTGGGCTTAGGCTTCACAAGGTCCAGTCCTTCCAGGATGAGCATTTTCAGAATGATGGAGCCTGGGGAGGGGGCATTTGCTCTGCCCCATGCCCCCTAGCTTAGGGGTCCACACCATCCCCATGCTTTTCAACCTCTACATGAACTGCTGGGAGGCTGTCACCCCAAGGTTTGTGGTGCAGCATCCTCAGCATGACATTTGGCTCTGCCTCTTTCTCCCACCTCCTTATCCCAGGAAGACTGTTGGTATCCTTAGCTGGTGCAGAGGAATGGCTTTGGGGTAGATCCTGCCTTTTCTATATCCCACATGCAGCTTGGCTGACAGGTGAAGAAGCACTGTGCATCAGCTTCAGCCCACATGGAAAGGTCTGACCTAGAAACTGTGACCTACACTGGAGTCACATCTAGGCTTAACTACTGCAATGTGCTCTGCATGGGGTTGCTCTGAAAGGCAGTTTGGAAACTTCAGCTGGTCCCAAATGTGGCCACTAGAGCAGAGGTGGTTTTAGGGCAGTGCCACCAATTTTCCCGCACTGGGTGCTGCACTAAGGGGGTGTCACAGCTATGACATAGTGAATTAAGCAAAATGGCAGGTGAAAGATCGGGGCTCCCCAAATGTTGACCTTGCATTGGGGGCTGCTGAAATTTGAAAGACCAAAGTCCATCTCTGACCAGATCTTTGAGGAGGGAGAGAAGTGGACAGCTACTGTAACCCCCTCTGCTGTCCTGGCTCTGTCCTGCCTTCTGGTGCATTTCTGAGCCCAATTTAAAGTGATGGCTTTAGCCTTTAAAGCCGTAAACTGTTTGGGCCCAAGTTATCCAATGGACTGCCTGCAGTGCACACTATCAGCCTGCCCATGGGCTGAAGCCCTCTGCATGCGCCCAACTCCTAGCTCAGTGCTGTTGGTATCCATGAGAGAGAGGACCTTCCCTGTGGTGACCCCCATGCCTTTGGAACTCCCTGCTGGTGGATCTGAAGCAAACTCGGCCGCCCGTTCACCTTTGGGGAGGCGTTGAAGTTTCTCTTACGACCGGCCTGTCCTTGAGAAATGCTCTCTGGCTTAGACTGTGGGTTGCTGAGCTGTGGAAAATGTTTTAATTGCTTGGCTGAATATCTTTATTGGGTTTTTTATCTTGGGAAAGTGGGGGATGGGGAGGAAATGGAAGTTTTTTCTTTTTGTGCATGTTGTTGATCCTTTTGTAAATGTTGACGGTTGCAAGCCCCCTTGGACAGCCGCTTTCTGGAAAGGGCTGAGAAACATTTTAAGTGAATAAACAAATGAATAATAAGAAGGGTTGGAGTGCAGCATGACAGCCACAGGTTTGAATCTAGGTTCGGATATGAAGTCCCCTGGGGGGCTTCCCCCTGGCCGGGGGGAGGGGAACCATAACAGTGCAGAACTGGAACATCAACAGAGGAGCAGCTCCACCTGCCAAAGGCTGCCTGGGCCTCGCCATAATTTGAAGCTGTGCCAACCTGTGGGGGTGCCCCTTGCCAGCCTCATGAAAATCCCAAACGGTTGATATGCCAACCCCTCCCTGCCCACTGGTGCTTCCTGGGTGTGGTTGGGCATTGGTAGGTAGGGGGTCTCACCTGTGTGTCCATTGTTCTGGAGGCGGAGCATCTCCCTGGGAGGCAGACTGTAGTCAGGCAGGAGGATGGGCTCCAGCTGGGGACTGAAGAGGGCGGCCCCCGCCTCAATGTTGATGGGGGACTGCATGTGGCCCCCGCAGTGGGGAAAATCGAAGGCCCACTCTGCCTTGTCTGAAAGAGGAGGGCAGGCATCAGGGGAGGGGAGGGGTTTTCCTTCTAGCTGCTTGTGGCCCATCTTGGGGGTTGATGAGGTTGACCTTGAACGAGCCCTTCACTCTCATCCTGATGTTGTTAGGGGATAAACTAAGAGGCCATCAAGGACCCCAGAGACGAGAGGCATGCGGCTCAACTTTTCCTGTCTTCCCCTTGTTGCAAAGTGGCTTCCTGGCGCCTGCTTCCCTGTTATCACTCCCCCCCCCCAGCTGGGCCCCACACACCTCCGCTCTGAGCCAGGCCTTCAAGGGCACGTGCCAAGGTTGCTCTCCTCCCCAAGGCAAACCGGCTGAATCTCAGAAGCAGCCGGTTCCCACAGGGCAAAGTGCCAGCAGAGGCACCTGAGCTTCCTGCTGGGGGAGGAGGGGGCCAGGGAGCGCCAGATCCACGGAAGGAGGCCCTGGGGGCCCAGCCTCATGGGAGATGGTGGCACCTGTTCTGTGGCTGCAGAGGACTCCAGGTCCACCGCTGTGCCTGACTGAGCTGGGGAACCAACAGGACTGACTGGCAAGAGGTCTTTGCTCCCCACTCTCATTCAGCCAGACCCAGACCCGCCCATGCAGGCCTTGGGGTGGTGCTGATCAGGCCCAGGGAGAGCAGGGCAGCTGGCTCTGGGTGAGAGAGGGAGGGAGCCGGGAGCTGGCTAATCATTAAACCCCACAGCGGCTGTTTTCTGGCCAGAAGCCCAGAGGAGAGAGCGGGGGGACGGGGGACGGGGGACGGACAAGGGCAACCTTCACTGCCAGCCTTTACCTGCATAGCTCCAGTGACTGTTTCCATGGCCAGGAGGAGAACCTGGAAAGAGAAAGGAAAGCCAGGGATCAGGAAGTCTGAAGGTTCTCCAGCAAGGCTCAGCAGCTGCTTTACCCCCTCCCATCCTCCTGGTGAGCCTCTGGTTGAGGAAGGGGATATTACTGGGTCAGGCATTATCCTGGGAAAAGGGTTCCCTACTCCCATCCCATGCAACCCCACTGCATGTCAAAGGTGGGAGAGTGCCAGGAGCCTACCAGTCCCTACCTGGTAAGGCAGCTCGGCTACCAACCAAGCTACCTGCCTACCTAGGCCACGTATAATCCTGCTTGCCTCCAAAGGGAGGCCAGGTGGTCTAGAGAGGAGAGGTGAGTGGCTGCTCCTCCCTCCCTCCCTGCCCTTCCCCCTCCCCTGCTCAGGTGCACTCCACACCTGGCTCAGTTTCTATGGTGATGGGGAGGCCAGGTTGCCATAGCCAGCCAGGCAGCCTCATGAGGGTGGCAGAACCTGGGTCAATGTACTGCAGGAGAGGCAAGTGGAAGAATATATGGGAGCCTTTTATGGCTCTTTTCTCATGCTGAAAGTTTTTCACACACATCCTCTCAGTAACTCTTACAACCCTGTAAAGTAGTCCAACAGGATTATTCTTGTCCTGCTGAAGGAGCAATGGGAGGGAGAGATTCTTGCATAAATTCCCCTCTTGGGCCCACGACTGAGATGAGATTTTCCCTGGAGGGCTTCTGGGCAAGCACTCAGGCACTGCGGCCCCCTCCCATGAGGCTGTTCAGGGCACTTGCCCCAATAAGCACTTTCAGTTCTTAGTTCAGGGCCCTCTGTTTAGATGGCGGTTCCTTCCTAGTCTCCTGCATGACTGCAAAGAAAACTCTGGGCTGTGCCCACTCCCAGGTCAAGCAGGGAAGACCCTGCTCTTGGCTCTGCACTATCTGCAACCCCATCTTTTGCCCTTTGGAAATCTGCTGTTCCTGGAGCTCCACATACACCCTACTCACCCTTGACCCACACGTTCCCCACATGCCAAACCCTTCGAAACAAGAGGAAGGCCAGGTACAAGACTTGAACACAGTTGCCCAGTTTTGAGAGTCTGTTCTGATCAACAGGTAGTGCCCTCTGTTGCAGAGAGAACTGCCTTCTATTCCCTGTACCCGCCAGCTCAGCATTGCCTCCACTGACTGGCAGGTGGCTCTTTTCTATTCCTACCTGGAGATGACATTGGGGACTGGACCTAGGACAGAGGGGAGCCCTACCCGTAGGCAGACAGAAGCAGCTACACCCTGGCAGCAAAACACCCCAGACTGTCCCTATTGAAACCTCCTGCACACAACACAGGAGGCTGCCTTATACTGAGTCACATCCTTGGGTCCATCTAGGCCAGTGTTGTCCACATTGACTGGCAGCATTGGGTCTCTGGGGTCTCAAGTAGAGAGTCCCTCCAAGCCCTATTCATTGGATTCCTAACCACTGTACTCTGGCCTTTCCCCCACCTGCATTCAGACTTGGGGATGTAAGAAGGAACAATAACTCATCATCTGGGAGGTGGCACTGAAACCACCTGAGGCATTTCCTCTAGAAGGAGGGAGGATTAAGCAAACCTGAGCACTAGAATATGCCAAGGACTCCAAAGCAGAAATGAAAATATTATTGCAAAAAAAATGGTGGGGTTGGGGGATGGGTGGAGGCTCCAGTGGTAGAAGGGACTGAACCATTTTACTGTGAAAAGATGAAAGCTCTAATAAAATCTACACCTAAAAAAGGACGGGTGGTCCAGGTGGGCCTTCAGCCACCCTCCTTGGGCAGCTACTTTGCTGGAGTGTTTCCTCTGCAACCTCCTGCTCAGAACAACTTCCCCCACCAAATCGTTTTAATGAATTTCAAAACAGTAACCAGTACAAAAAGGGGAAAAGCAAGTTTCGCAGGCATACAAAAGCTAAATAAATAAAAGTCATTAGGATCTAAGAGCTCATCTTCTCTCTCTCTCTCTCTCTCTCTCTCTCTCTCTCTCTCTCTCTCTCTCTCTCTCTCTCTGTGTGTGTGTGTGTGTGTGTGTGTGTGTGTAGCAGTAGTAGTAATATTGCCCCAACCACTCTGGGCAGCTTCCAACACATATAAAAATATAATAAAACATCAAACATTAAAGACATCCAGACACAGGGCTGCCATAATACCAAACAAATGACAATACACTATATCATTGACTTCTTTACTTCCTTTGTTACAGGATATGGCTGGTGGGAAACAAACAAACACCTCTGGTCTATACAAGCCAACTGCGCCCTGAACAGGAGGTTCTTCCCAGACCCTGGCTTCATTATTTGTATATACAATAAAAAAATGCCAGATTTCATGGAAATTGTCAGGTGCTTTTTGTTTTGTCCACATGACACTTAATTTGTGTGATAGTGCTTCCCCAGTAAGGCTCTTTGCCAAACTATGTTATCTCACTGGTTCATATCTGGAGAATTTAAGTTTTCCAGTTTCTGGCTATGGCTGTATGTGCTGCTGTTAAAAGACATGTTACAAATTCTTTGCTTTTTAACTGTTCAGTTTCTTCCATATATAAATTAAGCATAGCTAATGTGAAAGAAAATGGAACACCCTGAGATGTAATTAATGAAATTTCCTGAAAAACATTTTTTCGCTCAGAACAACTTATGCCACACATAATCCCTTCCTGGCAACCTGGGCCAGGAGTTCATGTGCCTGATGGATAGAGCAGCGCCTGAGGGCTGGCAGTGGGCCAGATTCCTGTAAGGTCTCTTTCCCCGCCCCCGCCCCCACCTCTGTGCTGGTGGCACAGACTGTAATGTACAGGACTGTAATGTGCTTCCTCCCTGCCCACCCACCCCAAGGGTGTGCACACATGCCAGGCCCCTCAGGTGACCAATGTCTCTCTTCCCACAAGGCCCTGAGCCTGCTAAGACACAGGTGCTGGTGTCTTTCAGTGTTCCAAAGAGTGGACTGCAGGTGCCTCTTTAAGCCTTGCTCAGCAGGCCTTAAGCCACCACGAGGCCCACTGCAGTTTCTAGGGTGAAGCTGCCAGTGCACCCCAAGGCCTTCTGGAACTGCCCCAAGAAATGCCAGAGATGCCTTGGTTGTGAGTAGTCTGCTTCCTCTCATACCAACAAGAGAGGCCATTTACTGCTAACATGAGTAAGTAGGTACAAGGTGGATTGTGGGAGGTCTGGAATATCTTTGGCTAAATGCAGCAAACAAAAGCAAAATCTTTGTGCAGAAGACGGCAGCATAATGTAGTTCTGTTCAGTTTCACTTTCTGGAGAGACTTTGCTGTTTTGGGCACTCCCCAAAAGCTCAGAGCAAGAGAGGCACTAAATCCCCTTCCTTATGGTCTGCCCAGAACATTGGCTCAGCCCTTCCCACCATAATAATAATAAATAATAATAATTAATAAACCTTTATTGTCACTACACCACCTGTGTGCAGTGAAATTAAACGAACCCCACTTCCCCCCCCCCCACATACACTCAGTCTTGTTTGCACTCTGTGTGCTTGTCGGAAGTCAATTGCACCACTATTTTTTTTCCATTCAGCAGTCCAACAGCCCACAGATATAAACTGTTCTTTAACCTGTTGGTGCGGCTGACTATACTTCTATATCTCCTGCCAGAAGGTAGGAGATTAAAGAGGTGCTGGCCGAGGTGTGAGTCGTCCCTGAGGTGACCAAGGAGAGGTGGAAGAGATAGAGGTGGCCTGCCCAGTAGGGGGACAGAGACCATTTGCAAGAGCCAGCGATTCTACCCCAAAGACTCCCACCTCCCATTTCTTCTCCTTGCTCAGCCCCCATTTCCTCTGCCTGGATCCCATCATTCCACCTCCTCCTCCTGCACTGATTAAGGGAATTCTCCCAACGCTTTGCTGCTTAGTTTAAAAAGATAATTCAGCGGGGAGAGCAGTGGCCTCACCTGAAATGGAATAGCCTTGCTCCTGACCACTTACTTAACCAAGCCCCACCAGATCCAGCTGCTAGAAACCCACAGGATCAGGCTTCCCTGGGGTGGAAATGGGAAAGAAAAGCCGGCTTTAAGCCTCCCCCTCCCACCGAGGTTGACTCACTGTATGGCGGTGGACCCATCAGTCGCTCCCGCGCCACTGAACTGGGATGGAGAGAACATTTTAGTCGGCAATTAAACCTTTAGTTGATTAACCAACTTAATAAATTGACTGAACCTGAAGCTCTCTTGTATTTTGCATTACCTGAAGGCTCTGCATGACCCCCCCCCCCGCCATCCAGGGAGCTCACATCGACCCAATTTTTATTTAAAACCAACGGGAGGAGAGTATTGCAAGCGCATGCCTGCCATAAGCTGTGCCCCCAGCCCCCAGGACATTCAGGCGAGGAGGACCTTGGCACAAACTGCTGCGGGGAGGCTGGGAAATGGCTGTGGGATCGGGCCCCTGACTGAGCCCGCCTGCTCCCCTCCCCGGCTCCCTGGACGTGGAACAACCAGACCTGGGCAGAGTATTCAAGTTCTGCGTTCAGATCTTCCTTCAAGGTCAGTTTCCTCATACTGGATTGCCCCAAAACGGCCATCAAAATGTAGCAGCTAATGCATACATAAAACACCTCTAGCCTCCACGGAAAAAGAAGTCGAGAACTTTTCAGGCTACCTCCTCTGGGAGCCTCGGCACAGCCCGGCTGCCTCTTGTCCGGGGCTCGAGAGAAAGAAGCCTCAGAGGCAGCAGCGCCGGGCGGGGAGGGGGCGCCGCCAAAGAGCCCCTTCCCCGCTGCCCGACTAACGTTGTTCCTTGACTTGAAGATGGCACAAGCAGAAAGCCCAGAAGCCCCCGCGGGAAAGGGAGGGGGCTGCCGGGGGGACGTTGGCCAGCATTTGCCTATCCGGCTCCCCAAACTAGACCACCTCTCCCCTCTCTCCCCCAGCCATTGTTTGCAGAGGCCTCTGGCCGGGGGCGCGCCGGAGAAGGCGGGAATGGGAGGAGATGCCTCTGGAGGGAGGGAGGCGAGGATGCTTCCCAGCGGAGAGGCGCGTCGGGGCGCCTCCACAGCTGGAGCGGGACTACCAGGACCCCAAGAGGGACCGGGGGACTTCCACCGAGATTCTCTCCCGATCAGGATCCTCCAGACCCCGCAAGCCAAGCCAGCTAAACAGACCGGCATCCGCGCCTCCCCTGTCGCCCCCTTTTGTTCACTCCTCGGCGGCCGCGTTGCTGCGCTGCTCTGGGTTCGGGCGTGGGGGCCGCTGGTACCTAGGGCATAAAGCGAGAGAAGGATGGAGTGCTGGGAGGCGCTTTCCTTTCCCGCTGAGAAGTCGAACCGGCTGGGAGGGAGCAGAGAGCTAAGGGGACTCAGAGCATGTTCAGAGGCATCCTCTTCGCCGGCGCCTGGACGTCGCGTCGGCATTCTCGGTCCCTCCAGGCCAGGGCGACCTCCGGCTCCGGCCCCGGGAGTAAAGGCGAGGTTGGAGCCGGAGGACGGCGCCAGAGCAGCAGCAGCACGCGTGGCGGTCTCTGACGGAGCGGGTGTCCCTTCTCCACGCGCCCTCCATCCCGGGGGGGAGATGCACTTGCCCCCGTGGGCGGGGCCTCCCTTGTGGGTCCCTCGGAAACTGAAGTCCGCTAAAGTCTACATGGGGATGTGGAGCGGATCTGGGGGCTTCAGCCGCACTCTTGACCTACCTGCCTCCCAGTGGGGCCCCTCCGCGTCCTCTTCGAGGGCATCGGCGGCGGCCCAGGCGAGCAGGGCGGCCAGCAGGAGGCGGCGGCTGCGGGGCAGCCCTCGCCAGTCCCGGGCGCGCATCGTCCTCTTTGCACGCGGCTCCCTCCACGCCCGGCCGAGTGGGACCGGCAGACGCTCAGGACGGCCGACGGGGCGGGCGCGCCCTTTTATAGCCAGGAGCTGTCGCTGCTACCGCCGCCTCCTCCGGGAGCCCCGCGGGCTGAAAGCGCCCCCTCCTGGCTCCTGGCTCTCGGGGGACTATCTCCCGGCTGAGCCTGGGAGCTCTGCCCTGCCCTGTTGCGGTTCTTCCCAGCCCTCGGCCATGGTCGCCCCTGAGACGCACCAGCCGGCTTAGCCCCCTCAGCTGCTCCTACAGATCCTCTCTTTGTGTTAAAGGCCCCTTCGGAGCTTGGTAGCCACCAGTCTCAATTACCCACAATGACCCAGAGTCTCCAATAGAGCATTGCTCTGCTGCATTGTGGGGCACCAAAGAACCTTATGTCAGTTGCAGAGCATTTGCCTGCTTTGCATGCAGAAGGTTGCAGGTTCAATCCCTGGCTGGCACCATCTCCAGGTAGGGCAAAGGAAAGGGTTCCTACCTGAAACTCTGGGGAACTGCAGCTGCCAGTCAGAGTAGACAGTAGTGAGCTAGGTGGACCCAGGGGTCTTACTTGTTATAAGGCAGCAGCCTCCAATGCTCCTACTTTAATGGGTGGTTTGGAGCTGCCTGCCTGCCAGCACCAGTGGGGTCATTCAGTGGTGAGGCTCCAGCAGCTGCTGAGGATGCTCAGGTGCACTGATCCTGCAGGGTAGAGACTCAGCTCCCAGACTGATCTCAGAAGGACCTGCAAAAGCAGGTCTCCTTTCAAGCCTTGGGGATGGTGTAAGAGGGAAGGAGGTCACATCCCAATGCTGCACACCTGGTACTTCAAGGACACAGTTATCCCATTCAGGACCAGGGAGTCCCCTGCCCCCCAGAAACAGTCTTCTGTCTTGCTGGGATTCAACATCAATCCATATTGGCAAAGAGACTGAAAGGGCCATTGAACGGATTGATAAAGAAAGACCAAGCAGGCTTTTTGCCAAATAGATATATGGGGAATAATGTAAGGAATATTATTGACATTCTAGAATACTTAACCGTCAAAAGCAACAAAAAAGCGGCCCTCCTGTTTATAGACGCCGAAAAAGCTTTTGATCGAGTCTCATGGCAGTTTCTTTAAAAAATGATTGATTCACTGAACTTCGGAGAGAAAATTTACAACGCCATCAAGGCAATTTATAGAACCAAAAAGCAAAATTGATAATTAATAGCGAAATTATGGGAGATATCAACATCCAAAGAGGCACCAGACAGGGGTGCCCATTATCGCCGTTATTATTTATCCTAAGTTTGGAATTTTTGATGGAAAAGGTGAGAGAGGAGGATAAGATCAAAGGGATTAGAATAGGGAAGGATATGCATAAAATAAAGGCATTTGCCGATGATGTTGTATTGACATTAGAAGAGCCAGAGGTAAGTGTTAACCAAACCTTAAAAGTAATTGAGGAATATGGCAAACTAGCAGGGTTTAAATTAAATATCAATAAAACCAATATATTAACCAAAAATATGACAAAGGAAGAAATTGATCAGTTACAAAAAAAGTCAGGTCTAAAAGTAGTGAATAAACTGAAGTACCTAGGAATATGGATAACAAACAATACAAACAACCTATTGCAGGACAATTATGTAAAAACATGGAAGGAAGTTAAAAAGAACCTGGACATTTGGGAGAGGCTTAAATTATCTCTTTTGGGAAGAATTGCCACGGTTAAGATGAATATCCTGCCTAAAATGTTAATCCTCTTTCAAATGATACCGATCCTGGGGTCAACAAGGTCTATCTTTAAACAATGGAAAAAAGATATAATTAAATTTGTCTGGAACCATAAACCTGCCAGAATAAAATACAAGCTACGGTATTGATAGATAGTAAAGACAGAGGAGGTCTGGCCTTACCAGATTTAGAAATATACCATGACGCCGCTGGCTTTTCGTGGTTAAAAGAGTGGTTGACCCTAGAGAATCGAGAGCTATTAGACCTAGAGGGGTTTGACAACAAAGTAGGATGGCATGCTTACTTGGCAGAAGATAAAATTAAGATCCATAAAGGATTTAATAACCATATTATCAAGAAATCTCTTCTGAAAATTTGGGAAAAGCATAAAAGATTAGTTGAGCCCAAAACTCCAAAATGGTTATCCCCCACCGAGATACTTTCGATCAAAAAAATAAATACAGAAAAGGTATGGGGGAAATACCAGGATCTAATTGAATTAAAAGAAAGCAATTACAAATTAAGAGATTACGAGGATATTAAACAATATTTGACAGGGTGGATACAATATCACCAGGTACACAGTAAGTTTAATAAAGATAAGGCGCAACGGGGCTTCCTAAATGAACCATCGATTTTAGAAAAACATTTGCTCAGAAACAAGAGTAAAATAATTTCCAGTATGTATAATGTATTATTAGAGTGGGAGGTGAAGGATGAGGCAATAAAAGAAACAATGACTAAGTGGGCAATCGATTTTGGGAAACCAATAGATCTAGATAAATGGGAGAGGTTGTGGAAGCGAACATGGAAGTTTACAGCAGCAGAAGGTATTAAAGAAAATATGATCAAAATATTTTATAGATGGTATATCACACCAAGTAAGATCCACAAAATGTATAAGACCAAAAACAACGTATGTTGGAAATGCCAAAAGGAAGTGGGGACAATGAGTCATATGTGGTGGCATTGTGAGAAAGTGCAAAAATTTTGGAATCAGATAATGGAAGAAATTTAAAAAGTACTAAAATATAATATAAAGAAAAAACCAGAACTTTTTCTATTGAATATTATGGACGGAGAAATTACTAAGCAGGATGAAAAATTATTTCTTTACGCAATGGCGGCAGCAAGAATTCTGATTGCTGCGTACTGGAAAAAAACGGAGATGCCAGAGATCAGAGTGGCAAGAAAAACTGTTTAGCTTTTTAGAACTAGCCAGAATAACGGATGCAATCAGAGGCCGTAGTATTCAAAAATTTAAATTAGGCTGGGAGAAATTTGGAAAATATTTAAAGACACAATGCCCCACAATGAGGACTTGGATACACTTCTAAAGATCATGCACGGGAAGTCTAGGATTGGAATAAAACAGTAGTAAAAAGGAAAGGAATATTAGAGTAAGCAAAGTAGTACTAAGAGATAGATGGAAAAAGAACCTGAGGAGGAGATAAGCGGAAGCCAAGGGGAGATCTGGGGAGAGGGTGGGAGAGGGGAGAATGGGGGGGATGGGATAAAAGAAGAAAGAGAAGACAGAAGATTGGGATTTTGAGTATGCATGTAAATAAGTGGAATGTAAGTTTATTGAATGGATGTAGTATTTTTGTTATATGTTTTCTGTTTTATACTTGTATGACATGTAAGGATGTTTGTGTTGAAGTTAATAAAGCTTTTTTAAATTAAAAAAAACAACAACATCAATCCATTAGGCACCATCCATCCTCCAACCGCCTCCAGACACTCACACAGGACTTTCACTGCCTTCACTGGTTCTGATTTAAACGAGAGGTAGATTAACCTGCCTCAGTGAGCAACCTGGCCACTTACTTCTGCCCCACCTGGTAGATGATCATCCAACACGTGCTTTAAAACCTCCAAGAAAGGAGAGTCCACAATCTCCTGAGGGAGTCTGTTCCACTGTTGAGCAGCTATTACCATCAGAACGTTTTTCCTGATGTTTAGTTGGAATCTCCTTTATTGTACCTTGAATCCATTGGTTTGAGTCATACCCTCCAGAACAGCAGAAAACACATTCCAACTTCCATGTGACAGCCCTTCAGATATTTGAAGATGGCTGTCGTGTCTCCTCTCAGTCTCCTCTTTTCAAGGCTAAACATACCCAACTCTTTAAACTGCTCCTTATAATGCTTGGTTTCCAGACACTTTATCATCTTGGTTGCCCTCCTCTGCACATGTTCCAGTTTGTCAAAATGACCTTAACAGATTAGAGAATTGGGCCAAAGCAAACAAGATGAATTTTAACAGGGAGAAATGTAAAGTACTACACTTGGCCAAAAAAATGAAAACCACAAATACAGGATGGGTGACACCTGGCTTGAGAGCAGTACATGTGAAAAGGATCTAGGAGTCTTGGTAGACCACAAACTTGACATGAGTCAACAGTGTGATGCAGCAGCTAAAAAAGCCAATGCAATTGTGGGCTGCATCAATAGGAGTATAGCATCTAGATCAAGGGAAGTAATAGTACCACTGTATTCCGCTCTGGTCAGACCTCACCTGGAATACTGTGTCCAGTTCTGGGCACCACAGTTCAAGAAGGATACTGACAAGCTGGAACATGTCCAGAGGAGGGCAACCAAAATGGTCAAAGGCCTGGAAACGATGCCTTATGAGGAACGGCTTAGGGAGCTGGGTATGTTTAGCCTGGAGAAGAGAAGGTTAAGGGGTGATATGATAGCCATGTTCAAATATATAAAAGGATGTCATATGGAGGAAGGAGAAAATTTGTTTTCTGCTGCTCCTGAGAAGAGGACACGGAGCAATGGATTCAAACTACAAGAAAGAAGATTCCACCTAAACATTAGGAAGAAATTCCTGACAGTAAGAGCTGTTCAACAGTGGAATTTGCTGCCAAGGAGTGTGGTGGAGTCTCCTTCTTTGGAGGTCTTTAAGCAGAGGCTTGATAGCCACCTGTAAGGAATGCTTTGATGGTGTTTCCTGCTTGGCAGGGGGTTGGACTGGATGGCCCTTGGGGTCTCTTCCAACTCTATGATTCTATGATTCTATGATTCTTAAAATGTGCTGCTCAGAACTGGACATATGACTCCAGTACTGTTACTTCCCTTGATATGAAAAATATACTTTGGAGCTCTTCACAATCTTTTGTTTAACAACCCTCACTGCTCACTCCTGACTCTAGATCATTTATGAACAAGTACAAAAGCACATGCCCCATTTCCATGCGCTCTGTCTCTCGTCACAGTCCTCTGTGCACCAGTAGCAATTTACTCATGCTGGTCACATGACCTGGAAAGCTGTCTGTGGACAAACGCCAGCTCCCTCAGTCTGAAAAGCGAGATGAGCACTGCACCCCATAGTTGCCTTTGACTGGACTTAACTGTCCAGGGGTCCATTATCTTTACCTTTTACCTTTTTGGACTCCACTGTTTGCTTCTCTCCACTTGGAGTACTGTCCATTTATCCCTACTCACTGGCAGAGGAACAGGGGGGCAGGGGGCGCATCGCCCCCGGCACCATCGGGGGGGTACCATTGTGGCAGCCCCCACCAGACACACACCGCGCACCCTCCCCACCATGCCGGGTGCCACGCCCCAGAACACATGCCATACCCCCATGGGTGGCACACCATGCCCCTGGGACGCACACCATGCCCCCACCTCTATACATCCTGTATCAGCCCACCACACCTCTCCCTCCACCTCTATACATCCTGTGCATTGTCTTTATCAGCTGTGAATCTTGCCTCCTTTTCAAGCATCTCTCTGTGCCATGGAGGGTTTTGCACATGCTACAAAGTACTGTAAAAGCGATATTGCAGGCTGTGATCCAGCAGGCTGGAGTCTGTCAGAGGAAGGAACGTGCCACCCTGCAGGTCCAGCTAGAAGCACCCCCCCCCCCGGCACTCCTCCCTGACATCTGAGATGTTTGTTCAGAGCATACATAGGCACCAAGGGCAGAGGTGGGCGTGGGTGGAGGGTGGCCTTCCATCAGTGCCTGAGAGAAGCGCAAGAGCAGAAAGCCATATAAAGCCAAGCTCAGGAGATACCAGAAAGATGCTGCCAATCCTTCATGAGCCAGAGAGAGGTTCTTTACTCACACAGCAACATCATCAAAAGTTAGGCAGTGAGGGACCTCAGAGAAAGCCCACCCAGATCCCACCTTCTCAGCCTCCATTTGTTTCGCCTGCCCCTCTCCCCCATCCTCTGTATTCTAAACCTGGATGGGCAGGTTGTGGGGGTCATGTCCTGGAGGTCATGTGTAAGTCACAGTTTGTGGTGAAATATGGCCGGATCTTCATCTGCCAGTTCTCCACCCATTGTGAGTCCCAGTGTTGCACCTGGAGGTCTGTGTAGAGTCAGATGTTGCAAGAAGCTGGTCCCAGCAAGTAGGAATCATGTTCATCATGACAGTCCAACATCTTGGACTTTAATGATTTCCACTCAGCACAGAATGACAGACTACTGATGGAGCACTGGGCACAGGAGGGTCACCTTCTGTTGCTCCTAGAGGCCAAGACCTTAAGAAATTTGAAGACGGCTATCCTATCTCCTCTCAGTCTCCTCTTGTCCAGGCTACACATACCCAGCTTTTTCAACCATTCCTCATTATTGTGGCACCCAGAACTGGACACAGGACTCCAGGTGTGGTCTGACCAAGTCATTCATATGATGTTATACATGATGCATGATTTTATCATGTTCCCTTTTACTCTGCAGCAAATGCTGCAGCCTCTCCTCAAAGGGCAGCTGCTCCAACCCCTTGTTGTTTTGGTTGCCGAAGAACGGTACACACTCCTTCAATCTGGGATGGTCGTCCTCTTCCACCAAGCGCACAGCTTCGGGAGGGACGCACATGGAGCGGTGAGGGAGGAAGGGGACACCCGCCTAGCCAGCCGGATCAGCCGAATCAACCCTGGCAATCAATGGGGTGACAGATGTCGCAGCCAGATTGCCCTCACATCCCAACTCCTCTATGGGATCCCCCTATGGATCCCCAACTACAATAATAGAGTTGAAGGTGTCCAGGCAGCTTTCCTACGGCAAATTCTTGGAGTTCCAAATTGTGTCTCTTACCTAGCTATATGTGCAGAGCTGGGTATGCATCTCTTAGAAACAAGAAGTTGGATTATTACTTTTAAATTCTGGCTGAAAATTCACTTCAATACAGAGCCAGAAGATTTATTAACTTTTTTATTAAAAGATAAACATAATTTTATCTGGTTTTCCGCCATTTCTCTTAAACTTAGTCAAATAGGTTTTACAATGGATTCCCTCCTTCCATATGATGAACCCCGCATTTTTGCACTAATCAAGCAGAGGTTGTTAGATAATGAATACCAAAAACTTCATCCCTTCCGGGCACCGGTATGTTCCCCTGCTTATCTGGGGTTACAACCCCATCATGGAATGATGCCCAATTACTTCTATAACTTAGTGACTCCCTTACATCGCAGAGTATTCATGTTGGCTCGTTTGAATGCCTTCCCGTCCTCCGTGATGTCTGGAAGACTTAGAGGCATTCCTTACCAGAATAGACTCTGCACGTGTGGCCAGAATGTGCCTGATTCTCTAGACCACATAATTCTGGACTGCCCTCTCTTTAGCACCTTTCGTGCTGACCTTATAACGTCCTTTTCATGGCTTGAGGCTCTACCTAATAATCAACGCAAGGTGCAGTTTCTTTTGAGAGATGTCTTTCCATCATCCACCAGAGCCCTGGTACAGTTTTTGTCCAGAATCTTCGAAGTTAAAACTGGGGGAGCTTGGTCTACATAATAGGCTGAGGAAGTTTTCCTTTTACTGTATGTAATATAAATATGTTGTTGTTTTATATATGCCAATAAAGGTACTGAACTGAACTGAACTGTTTTGGTTGCCTTTTTCTGAAACTTTTCCTGCTCTGCAATGTCCTGCTAGAGCCTCCCAAGTGGGTCACGCCATAGTGAGCATCACACTACATCAGAGGCACAGAAGGTCTGTTGGGAGTCAGAAATAAAGCCACCCATTTAAATAACCCATCGCAATGGGATGAGCAAAACAAACCTCATTAAATCAATTGCCACTGATGCCAGACCTAAACTTGGCTCTGAGGTCCACGATGTGCATATGCATAAGGGGCCTCAGTGCCACCAATAATGAAAGTGCTGGCCAGTGTGTGAGGTGCGTTAAGGCCTTGTAAGGCTCAGGGGAATGTGGTGCTCCTGCATCTCGTCAGGGAATTCTGGGACATTCCCCCCCCTCATTTCTTCATACAATTTATTGTATCTTGTAACCAAATACAGCTGGTGGTGGAATGTTGCATCTGTGCAGACTTCCAGTTAAGCGCCGGAGCGGTCGGCTCCGAGATCCCCGGCACGGCAAGGGGGAGGGGAACCCGCAACCACGCTGCTGACAGGGGCGTTCCTAGCCCCTTGGCTACCCGGGGCAGGAAGCCAAGAGGCACCCCCTGGGGCGGGGCGTCGCGGCGTGTGCGTGTGTCATGAAGTCATGACGCACGCGTAAAGCGCGACGCCCCGCCCCCGGGGATGCCGGGCGCCAACTTTGGGAGCCTCCCGAAGCCAGCGCCCGTCCGGCATCCCTTGGTGCGTGCGGCGGCTGCTTGTGCACGAGCAGCCGCCTGGCGCACCAAGGGATGCCTGAGTGACGGGCGGCGGATTCGGGAGGCTCTGCAGAGTCTCCCGAAGTCGCCGCCTGTCACCCCCCTTGGTGTGCCGGGCGGCACGAGCAGCCGCCCGGTGCACCAAAGGATGCCTGAGTGACGGGCGGCGGATTCGGGAGGCTCTGCAGCCCGCAGAGACCCCGAAGCCGCCGCCAGGGCTCCATGGGCGGAGCGCAAGTCAGGGCAGGGAGAGGGGCAGGCCAGCGAGGAGGGGTGTCACCCCTCCTCGCTGGCCCGCCCCTTTCCATTCCCCTGCTCTGAAAGCCAGCGGCGGGAAAAGCCGCTGGTAGGGGGGGTGCTCTTTTCGGCGCTGCCGGGGCGGAGCCACAGGGGCGGCCAGCGAGGGGGGGTGACACCGCTCCTCGCTGGCGCCCCTGCAGGTCCATCCCGGCATTGCCGAAAATAGACTTTAAAAAAAAATTTAAAAAACAATTTTTTTTTAAAGCCCCCAAAGTGTCACCCTCCCTCAGGGTGGCACCCGGGGCGGCCTGCCCCCTTGCTACGCCCCTGGCTGCGGACCCCTTGAAGAACCCCAGGAAGAGCGTCCTGGGGGCATGGCAATCCGGCGGGGGCTCCTTACGTCTCCCCTGCTCCCCGGTAAGCTCTAATAAGAGCTGCCAAGAGAGAGCGGGGTGGAGACGGAGCCCTGTGGATTCAGCGACTGCCTTTGCCGCGCGAAGCTGCGACTGCCGACTGCCTTGAGCACTTAATTTCTCCGCAAAATATGGATTAGAAACATCGGAATTGTGAGTAAAAAGATAATTTGTACTTAATTAAAAGAAGTAAGGGATTTTAAACACGGAGGTCGGTCCCTTGCAGTTGAAAAAGAAGGAGGCAGTGGAACACTGTAACCAAGGCTGCTGTCAAAAGTGACAGTTAAGAAGGAAACTTCTGTGACGGTTTTTGGGAGGAAATAATTGTTACAAATATTGATTGGAAAGAAAGTTACCCTTTTTTCCCGAGGTCTTGGAGAATTTAGCAAGAAACGTACAATATGCCGGATTGTTTGGATTACAATATGCCGGATTGTTTTGACTACAAAGTTGTTTTTTGACCTTGAAAATGGCAGAAGGAAGGTGGGCTGCCTTCCTGAGGAAAGTACTAGATATGTTGTGGGAAATGCAACAGTCTGTCAGAGCTACAAATTTGGCTTTGGATAACTTTGAGAAAAAGGAAAACAAAGTGCCAGTTTCAGAGAAAATAGTGCTGGTGGAAAGTTTGAAAGGGAAAAGTCCTACCACAGACTCTTTGTCAAGGGATTTACAACAAAAAATAGAAAAGAGAGGACTGACACCTGATTCAAAAGGACTGTCCTGCAGAGAGGTGGTCACAGAGGACATAAAGGATGGACCTGTCAAGGAGAAGAAAAAGATGGACAGAAAAATGCAAAAGAAGGAAAAGGATGTACAAACACCAGGATTTGATCTGAATAAGGATGAAGTTATGAAGGACATCACACTGCAGAGCAAGAAAAGAGAGTGCCATACGGTTTTCATTGACTGTTGGATCTGGACTGCTGTGAGGGTTGGGGTGGGTTGAAAAGGACACATTTGAACCTGGTTTTCTTTCTGGCTTAAAGGATTATGATGTTCGGATCTGGATACTGGCATTAATGATTATATGTTAAAAATTAGGAGTTAAGTAGGGGGAAATTTAGCTAAAAATTTCGAGACCAGAGGGAGATAAGGGTGCAAAAAGTAGAAAATTAGGAGTTTTAAATTAGGTTGGAGTAAGGGAATTTGATAAGGTTCTAGGAAAAGATCAGAAGCACCAAGATGCTGAGGTTTGGAAAAAGGAGTTGTCTTAAGTAAAATGATTTTTGTATTTTAGGTTATTTTAAAGTTTAGGAGTATGGAAAACTGTTAGAGAGGATAGATAATGAAATCAACAGAGGGGGACTTGAGGAAGTCAATCGAAATATGAAATTGAGGAATGAAGGAATACCTGGCCCACAGAATTGGGCCAGACCCAAGCAATGATACTGAATAATGTTAGTAAGGTTAAATGTACAATGATTATGCCTACCCTTGTGAGAGAGGGGGATGAATGTTGCTTCCCTCAGTGAGAGGGGGGAAGTATGGAAAGTTTAACTGTAATGGTATGTGCTTAAAACTGTTAAAATCAATAAAAAATGAATGTTGCATCTGTGAATTACAGACATTCATAAAGGAAAGTTTGCAATATATTTTTATTCTGTTTTCATTGCATATTATAATAAAACACTTATATAACATTTCTAATAAAACCGTTACATATACATATACTCCGCCGAGTATTGTGACTTCCCTCCTTTCCCATCCTGGTTTTCCTTTTCCACCTCATTCTTACGCTTTCTTTATCTAAATTTGTTTTATGTAATTTTTCATATTAGCTGTATGTATATTCCCCTTATTACATTGCAAGTATTGTGTTGAAGCCTGTGAGTGTACCGGTAATCATGTCTTTACAGTAATTTTTTAAATATTCAATAAACTTACTCCAATCTAATTGAAACTTTTGGTCTCTTTGATTTCTAATTCTCCCAGTTAACTTCGCTAATTCAAGATATTCTGTTAATTTTAATCTCCACTCATTCATTGTTGGCACATCTTCTGATTTCCATTTTTGAGCCCATAATATTCTAGCAGCAGTGGTGGCATATAAAAATAATCTTTGATCACTCTTTGCAACTTCCTCACCCAGCAGAAAGGCTTCTGGGGTTTTAGGGAATGTATATTTTAACATTTTCTTTAATTCATTATATATTGATTCCCAAAAGCTCTTTACCTTCCCACAACCCCACCACATGTGATAAAAATCACCATCCTCTGTCTTACATTTCCAACATTTCTTATTTTTCATTCTATACATCTTCGCTAGTTTCGTGGGGGTTATATACCAGTGATACATCATTTTCATGATGTTTTCTTTTAATACTGTACACATGCCGTGAATTTAATATTGTGGTTCCACAGCTTATGCCATCTGTCATACTGAATATTATGTCCTATATCTATGGCCCATTTTATCATACATTCCTTCATCTCCTCATCTTTAGTGTACCATTCCAGTAAGATATTATACATTTTTGATAATAATTTTCCTTTTCCTTCCACTATTTCAATCTGAAATTTTGATTTGCTTCTTTCAAATCCATCTTTCCTTTTATCTTTGTTAAACACATCATACACCTGGTGATATTGTATCCATCCTGTTAATTTTTCTGCCACCTGTTCAAACGATTTTATCTTCCACATAAAGGAAAGTTTGACCTGATATACACACTGGGACCCAGGTGGCGCTGTGGGTTAAACCACAGAGCCTAGGGCTTGCTGATCAGAAGGTCGGCGGTTTGAATCCCTGTGACGGGGTGAGCTCCCGTTGCTCGGTCCCAGCTCCTGCCCACCTAGCAGTTTGAAAGCGCGTCAAAGTGCAAGTAGATAAATAGGAACCGCTCTGGCAGCGGCTTTGTCATGCTGGCCACATGACCCGGAAGCTGTATGCCGGCTCTCGGCCAATAAAGCGAGATGAGCGCTGCAACCCCAGAGTCGGACACGACTGGGCCCTATATCCTTTACCTTTACACACTGGAGATTTAAGACAGAATGCATTTTGTGCACAGAAACAACTTCAGATAACCAATAATAAATGTGAAAGAAATATTATATATTCGTTTTGCACATTTCAACTCCCAACAGGACAATGTATGATGGCTGAAAACATTTTGTTAAGCCAGCACTGAAAAAGACACTAAAAGCCTAACAATGTAATGCAATGCTGAAACCTCAACAACTTCAATCCTAAAAAAGGCCAACAACTATGGTTGGCCCTTTGGTCGGCTCTCACGGCCCTTCACTTCATCAAATCTGGCCCTCTTTGAAAAAAGTTTGGACACCACTGGATCATAACCCCTTCACATACAACTCCCCCACCTTTGGTTTTGGTGGGTTTAGTTCCCTCTCCCTCATGTGATTGGCATCACCCATCCATCCACATGCTTGCCATTTTCACACAAACTGCAGAAGCATGGGTGTAGCGGGGGGGGGGGGGCAGAGCCCTGGGCGCATGATTTTTACAGGGTGCAAGCCAGACCCACCCCCCAAGGATCACTGTCCTTCCCTGCCTGTTATCGGGGGTCTCTGAGCCCTGGAGCCCGGCTTGGCCTTGCTACCACATCCCCTGCATGGGTGGCCCGCTTGGCTCCAGTAGCCAGGGCTAAGCTGTTGCATGGGCTCTGTGAACCCTACACACCCGTTTGCACATGCCTGGTAGCACTGGCAGCGAGGGCTGGCCTGGCGCAGTGGCTTCTGTTGGCCTGGCGCTCCCTGGGTGCCAAATAAGGATGCAACACCCCTGCCCAGAAGGGTCGCACATTTTAGAAAACTACCATTCCACTGACCCCAGTGGTAAAAGATGCTTTTGAGCAAGGGAATTTAGTATTTTCTGAAAAGGTTCAAATAAAATGACACAAAATGTCAAAGCCTGTCACATTGAAAATATTTTCATTAGGCTAATAGGCTATCTTGCAAAAATTACTTTATTTTGTTCATCCTCAGCATTGCCATGCGGTTAAAAGCCTCTGAGGTCAGTTGATGGTTAAGAAAAGCCACTGATCAAAGGAAGAAAGCAGAGGAGGAGGAGACCCAACACTTGCTGCTGCCTCTGACCTCACAGGGACAAATAGCAAAATGATCCTGAATGCCTGAAGTGACTTTAATGATATGAAACCACTTAGAGGTTTTGTAACAAACAGCATATACATTTTGTAAAATAGATAAAAATAAATCAAAGGTTACTCCACATTTTATTGGATCCATGTGTCTGTATTATGCAATGCTTGTTTGCCACTTCTCTTCCCCCCCCCCCATGACATTTCGTTATCTGTTCAGTACCTGTACCTGCCATAGGTATATCTGGGTGAGGGCCAATAAATGGTGACTGAATCCTGACAAGGCAGAGGTGTTGTGGATTGGCGGCTCTCAGGCCCTGGAACTGGGTGCAAAGCATGTTCTGGAAAGGGCTGCACTCCCTTTGAAGCAGCAGGTGGGGAGCCTGGGCTTCTCTTTGACCCACATTTGTCGCTGGAGGCCTGGGGGGCATCAGTGCCACGTGGCTCTGCCAGCTGCAACCATCCCTGGGCAGAGAGAAATTGGAATGCTAAATAAATGAATCTGCATTGCCAATATATTTATTTTTAATCATGTTCCCCCCCCCCCAAAAAAAACCAATCTTATTTGGATGCAAACTTGATCCTATGAGGAGGGAAGGGTTGGCCAATAAGGCAGGATGAAGATCAATACAAAGCAAAGGTGAGATGGGCTGGAAACCAGGAAGGCAGGAAAGGCCTGCTTCTGCTCCTTGGGAAGGTCAGGAAGGAGAGGCAGCTGACTTGGCATCAGCTTGCTTAACTCCAGGCCTTTCCAGAGAAGGACCTCAGCAATACCTGGAGGCTCTCAAGCTACTGAATGCAGAATCCCACCGGTGGGGAGGGGGAGGGGACTCCACTGCTCAGGTCCTTCTTGTGAGTTTCCTAGGCCCATTGTTGTTTAACATCTTTATACATGACTTGGATGAAGGAATTGAGGGGATGCTCATCAAATTTGCAGATGACACTAAACTGGGAGGGGTAGCTAATGCCGCAGAAGACAGAATCAGGATTCAAAATGACCTTTACAGATTGGAGAACTGGGTGCAAGCTAACAGTGAGTTTCAACAGAGACAAACGTTCCTGCACTAAGGCAGTAAGACCCAGATGCACCAGGGGTGCCAACTTGAATAAAATACTGTGGGGTCCCAGGTAAGGCCCGCCCCGCATAATCAATCACATGATGCAGTGCACACACTCCATTTGAATGGGAATGTCCATCAAATTTGTGGGGGCCAGCCCAGCCCCCTCAAACATTTTATTGTGGGGGCCAAAGCCCTCACAGCCCATAGGAGTTGGCTTCTATGAGATGCACAAATATAGGATGGGGGACACCAGGCTTTCTAGTACGGTAGTGAGAAGGATCTAAGAGTCCTGGTAGACCACAAGCTGAAGAAGAGTCAGCAGTGTGATGCAGCAGCAAATAAAGTTAACGCTGTTCTAGGCTGCATCAACAGAAGTACTGGTATAGTATTCTGTTCAAGAGAAGTCATAGTACCACTCCATTCTGCTTTGGTCAGACCACATTCTGAGTCCTGTGTCCTGTTCTGGGAGCCACAATTTAAGGAGGATATTGACAAGCTGGAACATGTACAGAGGAGGGCAACCAAGATGATCAAGGGTCTGAAAACCAAGCCTTATGAGGAGCGGTTGAGGGAGCTGGGTATGTTTAGCCTGGAAAGGAGGAGACTGAAGAGGTATGATAGACATCTCCAAATATATCAAGGGCAGTCACATGGAAGATGGAGCAAACTTTCTTTCTTCTGCTCTGCAGGGTAGGACTTGATCAGTTAGAGCCTGATGAAACATCAAGAAGAACTTTCTGACAGAAAGAGTATCTCAGTCAACCTAGCAGTTTGAAAGCATACCAGGTGCTGCTGCAGCAGTCACAGTGTCCCGTTGGCCAGAAGCGGATTAGTCCTGCTGGCCACATGACCAGGAAAGCTGCCTGTGGACAAACGCTGGCTCCCTCAGCCTGAAAAGTGAGGTGACCGTCGCAACTCCAGTCGCCTTTGACTGGACTTAACTGTCCAGGGGTCCTTTACCTTTAACTTTTACCAATTATTAGACAGTGGAACAGTCTCCCTCAGGAGGTGATGGACCAGGGGTCAGCAAACATTTTCAGCAGGGGGCCAGTCCACTGTCCCTTACCTTGTGGGGGGCCGGATTATATTTGGTGGGGGAAATGAATGAATTCCTATGCCCCACAAATAACTCACAAGATGCATTTTAAATAAAAGGACACATTCTACTGATGTAAAAACACACTGATTCCTGGACCGTCTGCAGGCCAGATTTAGAAGGTGATTGGGCCGGATCCAGCCCCCGGGCCTAAGTTTGCCTACCCATGTGATGGACTCTCCTTCACTGGAGGTTTTAAAGCAAAGCAGAGATTGGATGGCCATCTGAAAGAAATTCTTCAGCTGAGATTCCTGCATTGCAGGCTGTTAGACTAGGACTAGGTGACCCTCGGGTCCCATCAAACTCTACAGTTCTATGATTCTGTGAATACATTTATGATTAAAAAGGAAAGAAAGAAGAACAATTGCTGGGCAATCCTATGGGGGCGGAGAAGGGGAAGGATCTACCTTCGGGCAACTCCAGAGTCCGCGGCGAGGGGCGCCCTGGCGCTCTCCGCCCGTCCGAGTTCAGCCCCGCCCGTCCGAGACGGCGCCAGGGGACCGAGGCGGGGGGGGGGCGGGCCACCCGCCCGGAAGGGGCTGGACCAGCTGGCCGTTTGAACGCTTGGCGGGCGCCGCTGGACGGAGCAAGGTAGTGGAGCGGCGACGCAGGCAGGGGACTTCCTCGGAGCGTGGCCGAGCTTGGGGGACCCGAGCCCCCCGTGGCTCTCCCGCCCCCTCGGGGGCTCCCCCCCCCCCGCCACGCGCGGTGACTCTTCTGCCTTACACGGACGCGAACTCCGCTTATAGTCGGACTCGCACTTGCTTCCGAGTAGACCTGAGTCGGCTGGCGCTGGACTCTTGGGGAGCCTCTCTCTCGGGGGTCCTCGGAAGGGGGCTCAGGCAGGAGCGAAGCGCCCCACATTCCCGAAGGGCTGCCGAGCAAGGGCTGCGGGGGACGCCCGCCCCTTTTCCTCGGGGCGGCTGCTCTTCTGGGCCCTCGGGAGGCCTGCACAGCCCGGGCAAGAGCGGGGTTCGCTCGCGTTTGCACCCCACCTTTCCTCCAAGGAGCTCAAGGTCCTGTCCTCGCCCTGCCCCACCCCCCCTCCCCATTTTATCAGCGAGGTTCGTGGCTGACTGGATTTGGAACAAGGCCCTCCCGGTTCCAGAGGAAGGCTTCCTGGGCTGGTTTGTGCATTCTGACCTGGTGGGGGAACCTGCTGCCAGGGCCTCGTGAAAGTCTGGTGCGCTTGCTCTGAACTCAAGGCAGGGACACTCCCAGCCCTGCATTTCTCCCAAGCCCAACTTCTCCCCCATGTTATTCTGTATTATGCCATGTTCATTGGTAGCACTTTGAATAATAATGGGCTGTGGTTCCATTTGCTGTGTGCTTGCGTCTGATCTGTGTGCCAAAGGACCGCACACTGGCTTGTGTTGATTCTGGATAGAGCCTGGTGAAGAACCAAAGATCAGGTACTTGCACTGCTCAGGGGCCACCTAAGAGCCCTGCTGAACTAAGCTAAAGGCCCCTCTTGGTCTCACAGAGGCTACCAGATGCCTCATGAGAAGCCTGCAAGCAGGACCAAAGCAAGGCAGCAACTGTACCCACTGGCTGGTATTCAGAAGCACGACTGCCTCTGACCATGGAGGTGCAACACAGTCATCAAGGATAGTATCCACAGAAAGTCTAACTCTCCTCCAGGAATTTGTCTAATCCTCTTTTAAATCTATTAAAGTTGCTGGCCATCACTGCCTCCTGTGAGAGCCAGCTCCATAGTTTATGTGCCATGTGATGAAGTTCTTTTTGTGTGTCCTGAGGCTTCCAGCAGTCTGCTTCAATGGATGGCCCCAAATTATAATACAGGAGCTTTGAGGGCAGGGAAAGAGGAAGAGCTGGGGAGCAAGTTGGAAGGCTTTCCCTCCACGGCTGCAGGTGGTAGGGCTCGTGACAATACCAGGTGCTGAGAATTGCAGGTGAGGAGAGTACTGCTGTTGTGCTCATGTCCTGCTTGTTGGTTTTGCAGGCAGGCTTTTATGTTCTCCATCCCTTGCATTATCTTTTAACTTCTATCATGCCCCGCCCACTTTTACTTACCTTTTCTCTAAACTAGAAAGTCCCTAATGTTGCAGCATTTCCTCTTAGGAGAGTTACTCCATCCACTACTAGTTCATATACAGATTTGCATAACATTGTTATCACATCTGAAATTTTATTCCCAGTCCCTTTCCTAATGATCCTTAGTATGGGCTGGCTGGAGCCACTTTCTTTTCAAGGCATTTCTCCTTTTTTTCCAAGAAAAACACACAATGACCAGCACCCTTGGGAGCAGCTGCCACCCGGTGGAGGAGCAGAGAGCCCGGTGGGAGAGGAAGCGCTGTCGGACGGCTAAGGAACTGGTGGAAACAGAGCAGCAGTACCTGGAGCAGCTGGGCTTGGTAGCCACGGTGAGAAGCTGGGCTACAGGGCCCTGGACCTTTCTCTGAGCACAGATACTATGCAGGACTAAGGGTGCCATTCTGCTCCCAGCTCTTTCTTGAAAGAGCAAGCTGACCTGGCTTCCTGGCTCACTTTTTTCAGTGATGTGCTGATTTTTCTTTGTTGCTGCTAGCAGCCAAATGGTGCAGGGAGAGAGACCAGAGGAAGGAGGAGCAGAAAGGAGAAGGCAGCTTCTCACCACCCCTAAGCTCTGAGCACTGCAGCCTTCTCTTGGTGCTGGCAGGGTTCCTAAGTGTGGGAATGTTTTGGGATGTGGGGGAGGATATATTGTTTTAGATATCCTACCCCAACTTGTCTTTACAAGTTGAACAATATTAGCAGAGCTAACATTCCCCTTTTAAACATACACGCAGCAGATAGCTTCCACAGACTCGCTAGAGTCTCTATAAATATTATCCTGGTGCTTTCCCCTGTTTAATCCCTCTTCAAATAAGACACTACACAGTCTTCAGTAAAGTATAAAACGTTTACTCATAAGAAATCATCTGTTCACACAAAGGATCCCAGAGGCAGACTTAAAAGTTACTAAACAGTAAACATCACAATACTATCCCCTTATAGGAGAAAAAAGGCCTTTTGCTTATCTTAGCCTGAAGCGAAGAGTGCATCTTAGTTGTTGTTGTTGCTAAGATGGCATGGTGTGAGAGAGAAGACAGAAGAGGCAAAATGGAGGCCCGGCCTGGCCTGTGGTTCTTCTTCACTAACTAGGAGAGGCCACACCCATCTCAAGTTACATGCAGTCAGGAAGTTTTGTCTCAGTCCAGGAAGACAGGAAGTTCCGGCTGGAGGACTGAGACAAGCTTTATGTCTACTCCAGCAAATGTTGTGTTTGACTGCACCTGATTCTTACATCCCACATACCCCTTCTCAGACAAATACAACATACACAATATAGAAAACTTCAATCAACCACCCAGAGTCCCAGCTTGACACGTAGGTTCTGGAAACTCTCTCTTGTCAAGGGTTTTGTCAAGATGTCAGCAGTCATCTCATTGGTGCAGCAGTAAGACAGTTCTACAAGTCCATCCTGGATCATTTGGCGTATATAATGGTACCTGACTCCAATATGTTTCGTTCTGGCTAGAAATTTCTCACTCTGCGTCAGCTTTATGCAACTCTGATTGTCCTCCAACAAGCTGACAGGTTCTTTTCTCACCAACCCAAAGTCTTTGATGAGTTGATCAAGCCAGGCGATTTCTCTGCACGCTTCTGCTGCTGCAATGTATTCAGATTCTGTGGAAGATAATGCTACACAACTTTGCTTATAACTGCCCCACACAACAGGCCCATCCCCAAACATAAAAACATAACCACTTGTTGATTTATAGTCAGCATTATCCCCAGCCCAATCTGCATCAGTGTACCCAACCAACTTAGGGTCTCTGACAGCTGGTAACTTAAGTTTACAATTCATGGTACCTTTCAAATATCTTACCACCTTCTTCACACCCGCCCAATCATGCTCAGTGGGAGAATTCACCTTTCTGCTAAGAATCCCCACAGCACTTGCTAAGTCAGGTCTACATGTGGTAACCAAATACAAGAGTTTACCAATTGCTGACCTGTATTCACTGTTGTCTGGCAATGGTTTTGAATCTTGCTGATTCTTCAAAAAGTCTGTGGCCATAGGTGTGGCAACCGGGTTTGCATCTTGCATCTGCATGTACTCTATCAGTTCGTTGATCTTTTGCCGCTGACTGAGAAGAAATGAGCCATCTTCTTCTCTTTCCACTTGGATTCCAAGGTAGTACTGGACATCTCCTAGCTCTTTGACTTCCACCTCTTTGTTAAGGTGTTGTACTATTTGTGCATAGTCTCTGTCACTTGCTGTGGCGATAATCAAGTCATCAACGAATGCCAAAATGTATGAGAATTGTCCATTACTTGACTTACTATACAAGCACTTGTCAGCATTTCCTTGCTTGTACCCAAGTTGCATCAGCATTTTGTGCAATTTCTGATTCCAGGCTCTAGCAGCCTGCTTTAGACCATACAGTCCCTTTTGCAACTTGCACACTAAATGTGCCTCATGTGGTTTCACAAAACCTTTGGGCTGTCTCATGTAAATTTCTTCGGAAATCTCCCCATGTAAAAACGCAGTAGCAATATCGATGTGTTTTACATTCAGTTGCTTGGATGCTGCAATGCTTAAAAGCATTCTTACGCTGCTGTACCTTACAGTGGGTACAAAGACTTCATCGTAATCTTCACCAAAGCGTTGTGAAAATCCTTGTGCCACAAGTCTAGCTTTGTAGCGTTGCACTTCCCCTTCTGACCCCTTCTTAACCTTGAAAACCCATTTACAGCCAATGGCCTTCTTACCGGGAGGTAGCTCTGTGAGGGTCCAGGTCTTGTTTTGATGCAATGCATCCATTTCTTCCTGTGTGGCTTTCCTCCAGAGACTGGCTTCCTTAGGTGGCATTTCCTGTATCTCTTCCCACGTGGAAGGTTCCTGTGGAGATGCCGACCCTGCAAAATAGGACAGCCGTGGTGCTGGAACACCCCTGTTGGTTCTGGATGAGCGTCTGACCTCTGGTTCTGGAACTGCATCAGCATTCTCATCCTTCTCCAACGGTGGCATGTCTAAGTCATCATCTTCATCTCTGGAGCCACCAGGAGTCTGGTACTCTGTGTCTTCTGGTGCGTTGCCTGTAGGGGGTGCTATGACATTAGAACGCAGATTAGTACTTCTTGGGGTTTCAGAAGGAAAGTCTATAAGTTCTTGAGTCCATTCTGACTCCTTGGAACATCCAATAACGGTATTCTTTGTATCAACCTTTGCATGCTCATCGAAATAAATTGCATGGTGCGCACTGGTTTTGCCACTTTGTAAGTCCATCACTCTGTAGCCTTTCCCTCCAGATGCATATCCAACAAAAACACCTGCTTGTGCTCTGGAGTCTAGCTTTTGTCTGTGTTCTTTGGGCACGTGATAGTAGCACAGACTTCCAAACACACGTATGTGCGACAAATTAGGCACTTTGCCATGCCAAAGTTCAAATGGTGTGCGCTCTGCTCCTTTTGTTGGCAATCTATTCTGCAAATAAACTGCTGTGTCAGCTGCATTTCCCCACAGCTTCTGTGGCAAGGACGCTTCCTTTAGCATGCACCTTGTCATTTCCATAATGGATCGAAATTTTCTCTCTGCAATGGAGTTCTGCTGTGGCGTGTAAGGAATTGTGGTTACGTGTACGATTCCTTCCTTGGCCAAGAGAGCCTGCATTTCATGTGAGCAGTACTCACCTCCATTGTCACTCATCAACACAGCTGGAGCGCGTTGGAACTTGTTTCTGACCATGGCAATGTATTCTTTGAACATTTCCACTATCTCACTTTTCTCTCTGATGAAATATGCAACACAATATTTTGAAAAATCATCAATAAAAATTAGAATATACCTATTGTTCCCAAGTGATGGAACATTAATTGGACCACATAGATCCGAATATATGATATCCAGCACCTTAGTGCTTCTTTGTTCTGCACAACGTGGAAAAGAAGGTTTCACAGCCTTTTCAGTAATACAGCTTATGCATTTTGTCAGAGCCTCTTTGCTTTCTTTTACCTGTAAACCTCTTACAAGATCACCTTTCTGTAGGTTCATAATGATGGTGGTGTCTCTGTGTCCTAATCTTCTGTGCCACAGCTGCAAATCTGCTTCATCTTTCTGGCTGGGATGCGCAACTTTTGCAGACTGGTTCTCTGAAATATCAACCTCATAAACACCATTTATCAGCCTTGCTTGAACATACAGTTCACCATCTTTAGTCACATTACACTCTCCATTTCCAAATGTGATTTGGAAACCTTTCTTGTCCAAACTGGACACACTAAGTAAATTGCAGCTTAGTTCTGGAACGTACAAAACTTTAGACACTTTGGTCTTAACAGGTTCATTGTTTACATTGAATTTCAAGTCCATGGAACCTGCACCTTTTGCTTTAATAACGTTGCCATCTGCAATCTCAATTTCAGATCCTTCATCTTCATTTATCTCATTAAAATAGTCCCTTTGAAATGAGTAGTGAGAACTGGCTCCCGAATCCAAAATCCACTTATTACATTTATTTTCACAATTTTGGACAGCTAAATTCCTTTCTTGCAGTAGCAAGGTGCGTTCAAATTTCCCTTTCTTTTGCCATTTCGGCTGAGAGGTTTGGGAATTCTTTGCTTTAGGAGCTCTACAGTTCTTTGCAATATGGCCTTCTTTATTGCAACTGTAGCAAATTACTTTCTTGGGCATTTCTCTGGACTTTGTAAATTGCCTGGACGCATAATTACTGTCCTTGCTTCTAGCATTTCTTGTTGGGGACTCAACTCTCTCTCTACATTCTTCTCTTAAATGACTGGTCAGGTCTTTGAAAGTTAGACCTTCTCTATGGTCCATTAGACTGACAAAAGCATCAAAACGTGGTCCAAGAGACGATAGCAAGAATGATACCTTTGTCTCTTCATCAAAAGGCTTAGGAGTGAGATCAATCTTTTGAATAATCTCAGTAAACTTGCTGATGTGCTCTGTGAATTCTCCTTTAGAATTCATTCTCAGTCTGGTCAATTTATACATCAAGGTTCTGTAGGAGTTCCTGGAAGATTCTCCATACATGCGTTCAATGTCTTTCAGGATCTGAGATGCATCATCTTTACTATTTATTAATGATAGATGCTCATTGCGAAGTGCACTCAAAATTATATGCCTGGCTTCGCTGTTCTTGCGTTTCCAAGCTGCTATCTTGGCTAAATCCTCTCTATTTGTGCCAGTAGGCAAAGATTCTTCAACAGCCTCCAAAACGTGCTTTGCATCTAGATATGCTATTAAGCGCTGCTTCCAGTGCATAAAATTATTCTCACTCAGCACAATCATGCCTAGTTTTGCATCACTATCAAAATTTGCAGTAGCCATCTTAAAATCCAGAAGTTTGAAAAATGTTGAAAACCTCAAAAATCTCAAAATGCAAAAATCTCTAAACAAATCTTCACTGCCTTGGGTTACTGTGAACACTGAGGGAGGGGAGGGGTAGCTAATCCCCCTTCAGCACAATGGATACAATAGGCCATGTGCTCACCAGGAAAATTCCACTCAACTCAAAAATCACAATCCGATGCAATCCTTGAAAAATACACAAAAATATGGAATGCTGGGGCCACTAACCCTTTGTGGGAATGTTTTGGGATGTGGGGGAGGATATATTGTTTTAGATATCCTACCCCAACTTGTCTTTACAAGTTGAACAATATCAGCAGAGCTAACATTCCCCTTTTAAACATACACGCAGCAGATAGCTTCCACAGACTCGCTAGAGTCTCTATAAATATTATCCTGGTGCTTTCCCCTGTTTAATCCCTCTTCAAATAAGACACTACACAGTCTTCAGTAAAGTATAAAACGTTTACTCATAAGAAATCATCTGTTCACACAAAGGATCCCAGAGGCAGACTTAAAAGTTACTAAACAGTAAACATCACAATACTATCCCCTTATAGGAGAAAAAAGGCCTTTTGCTTATCTTAGCCTGAAGCGAAGAGTGCATCTTAGTTGTTGTTGTTGCTAAGATGGCATGGTGTGAGAGAGAAGACAGAAGAGGCAAAATGGAGGCCCGGCCTGGCCTGTGGTTCTTCTTCACTAACTAGGAGAGGCCACACCCATCTCAAGTTACATGCAGTCAGGAAGTTTTGTCTCAGTCCAGGAAGACAGGAAGTTCCGGCTGGAGGACTGAGACAAGCTTTATGTCTACTCCAGCAAATGTTGTGTTTGACTGCACCTGATTCTTACATCCCACACTAAGAACATAAGCAGAGCCCTGTAGCTGCAGCTGGATCAGGCCCAAGTGGGCCCACCTAGTCCAGCCCCTTCTCATAGTGACCAACCAAATGGGAAATCCGTTAGCAGGATCAGAGTTGCAACAGCAGTCCTCTCCCAACTTAGGACAAACTGCCCACGACAGTGGAGGTGGAACATAGCCACTGCAGTTAGTCACCATCAATGGGGCTGGGTGATATATATTATCCAAAACCAGTTTAATGTCCATATCATGATAACGGTTTCATAATTTTTGACTTGGCAATATATTGTGAACCTTAATGGAAAAATCACAATGTGGGGAAAACTGTGAAGGCAGCCAATGCCTCTACAAAGCTCCATCCTTATTTCAGATGGGGATATATCAGTATATCACTTTGTTTAGCTGGTGATATATCACAATGTTGAAAACCAGATATCTCCCAACCCTACTGTTCACCTCTACATAGTTCCATCCTTATTTCAGACATTGTGATATATCAGTATGAATAAGGGTTTCCTTTTTTCTAGCTTTGAGTCTTCCAACAGTCAGCTTCATTGGTTGGCCTTGCAAATTTTGTGGGCCTTTGTTTCTAGCAATGGGCTCTTCAAATTCTCTTTCTTTCGTATTTCCCTCCCCCCCCCCTTGCATCCCTGATTGTCTGCTTGCATTTCTTTGGCCCAAGTTGACATTCCTTTTTGTTGTCCTTGTTGGGACAGGCCTTCCATTTTCTAAAGGAGGCCTTTCTGCCCTCTGCTGCATTCTAACTGAACTGCTATTGCTGTGGCTTTGAACGACCCACAAGCATTCTGGGAAAATCTGGCCACCATCATTTTCTTGTTCAACTTCCTTCTTACCAGACCCCTCGCTTTTGGGTAGTTATCTTTTTTGAAGTCCAGTGTAAAGGTGCCATACTTTCTTGACAATTGCCCACTTAACGTTGGGCAGCACTGTGGCTGATGTCACTGGTTGGTTCAACAGCACATCTCACACCAAGCTGTGGGCCCCACTTTAAGATGAAGTCCAGCATGGTCACCTCTCTGGTCAGTCACATCACCAACTGCTGTAGGATGCCGTCATTTACAGTATGTAGCAATGTTCCCCCTTGATTGTGACCTGAACATGCATATATCCAGTCAAGGGTTAGGTTAGTTAGAAAAGTCTTTGTATCTGAGGAGGCGTAACTGCTTTGCATGTCTCTTGTTAGTACTTTGTGGCCATCCTGAAGTCCAAAGGGACCTTGAAGCCAGCGGATCTGGAGGCTATCTTCGGGTGCCTGGAGTCCATCTGCTCTGCCAACCGGTAAGGGACTCACTGGGGGAGCCTTTGTCGATGGGTGGGGTAGCATGGGTCTGTTGGGTGGTGGTGGTGGGCTCTGTGAGTTTTCCTCTAACCTGCTCTGTATCCTGTCTGGTTGTGTAGCCCACATTTTCCAAACCTACAGGACACCTCAGTAGACTGAGACACCTCCTGACTGTTTAATATGGGTGGGGGTAAATGTGAGCTGGGTATGGGGTTAGCTTTATGATGGAGGGGATTGCATCCTCTTCAATTTTCAGGGGTCGTTTAACTGGCCCACAAGCTGCCCCCGAACTGAGCTGCCCGCTCTGCAAGTCCCCGCCCCCTGTGCTAAACTGGTGCAGCACAGTGCTGGGACTCGCTTCCACGGCACCGAAAATTGCGTCTGTGCAGACGCAGACACCGGAAATCGCGGGTGCGCGTGGTTATGTTTGTGCGCGATTCTGCCCACGAAGGGATCTCCGCTGCAGTGAACCGGCCCAGGTGCGGAAACCTTGCTGACCCCTGGCTAGGTGATGTGATCCTGCATGTGGCTGGGAAGGATGGCAACGAGCTCTGCCAGCCCAGAAGGTGTGATCCTTCCTTCCTTCTCCTAGTCGCTTCTGCTCCCTCCCATCCTCCCTAGCCCAGGCGCCTTGATTGTGCACATTGTTGGGAAGGACAACCTGGTGCTCTAAGAAAGAGCATGGAGATCACACAGCAAAAAGCTTCCCTCCCTCCACAGCCCAGCCACCCCTCCTTATTTCAGACATCATGATATACTGGTATATCACGATGGTTAGCTGCTGATATATCCTGATGTTGAAAACCAGATATTGCCCAGCCCTAATTTTAGCAGTGTGCAAAACTCACATGTGAACAATGTGCTGAAAATATTCCATATGAATCTACCCAGATCCTGAGATCATCCACTGAGTGTACCTCCTTGTGTGCCTCCTCCATGAGAGGTCCAGAGGGTGGCAACACGAAAACAGGTGTTTTCTGCAGTAGCTCCCCATTTGTGGAATGCTCTCCCCAGGGAGGTTCGCCTGGCACCTTCATTATACACCTTTAGGTGCCAAGTGAAAACATTCCTCTTCAACCAGACCTTTGACTGATTGACACCTGATGCTCTTTTAAATGTGGAAACAGGGATTGTTGGTTTAGTTTTGCTCATATTTTTATTATGTATTTGTGTTTTTATGTTGTATTTTTATGTTGTGAATCGCCCTGGCATCTACAGCTGAATAGTATTTCTTTGGGCAGGAGGAAGCTTTGTCCTGTGTTAAGAGATATCAAACCCGAACCCCCCTTGGTGCAGAACACAGCCTCACTCTGAATCCCTGTGAGCTCCCCTCCAAGGCAGGCTATCTCCTTCAAGGCAGGATATGCCACTAACCACAATTGTCATGGATAGTCCCACACCCATCTCTCATATAGCCCCTTATGGAAGTTGAGGGGGGAGCAAGGGGGAGCACCAGTGTGAGGCAATACTGGTAAAGTGGCATCGCCCCCCACAAACTTCTGGATTCAAGGGGCCCTCTCCCACTTTGCACCCAGGACTCTGCTTTTCCATCTGGAGGGAGGTCGCTTGGGGCTTGGCCTGGAGGGTTTCTGCCACCAGCTGGTTCTCTACATCTGCTATGCTGAAAACCTTGAAAAGGCCCAGAGCACCTTGGAGGTACCTGTTTCCTTTTTCTGTCCCTGTCACACCCTTTGAGCAGGAATCTTGCAGGGAGCTGGTCTGGGCACACAGCCCCCCCCCCCCGGAGCCTTTTCTTGCCCTTTGTTGATCAGGCCATGTAAGTGATGTTTTAGCTGTGATTCCTGCCTTGCAGGGGGCTGGGCTAGATGACTCTTGGAGTCCCTCCCATCTCTACAATTCTGTGATGACCTGGGGTGGGGAGTGGGTGGCAGGTCTGCTAGTGACTCCTGCTTCTCCTCTCTTGCCCTTCCAGAGGCAGGTGCAGAAGAACAAACCCTTTTCCCGCTTCAAGAAGCTCCAGGAGTCCCGGGCAGAGTTTGGGGGGCTTTGCCTGGAACAGCTGCTCCCGCTGCCCCTCCAGAGGCTCTCTTGGTAGGTGGCAGCCTCTGCAGGAGGATGCTGTGCTCATCGCATCTGGGAGGGGCTGCTCAGCTGGCCCCATTGGGGCTCCAGCAGCCTGACTGCACTCCCTCAGCCCCAGGGAAGAGGCTGCTGGAGGGCTGAGCCAGAAGGAGTGCACCTGCCCCTCCTTCCCCACCCCATCCGACAGTGCCCCCTCTCTTTGGCAGGTACAGGCACTTGCTGAAGGATTTGGTAGGAAATACCCACCCAGAAAGCTCTGACTTTAAGCAGCTGACAGGTAGGATATTAACTTTTCTCTGAGCAGCCTGGGGGACTTGCTGAAGGGTGGGGGAATCAAGTAAATAATATTAACCCCCTTGAGCCACAGAGGCTCCAAACTACTTCCCCCGGGTGTGGGTGTGTGCCTTGTCTCAGGTGATGTTGTGGTCCTTGCAGGAGTTCTGAAGTCTGTCTCTGAGGCATATCACCGAGTCCAGGATATATCTCGTTGCCGTGACAACGCCAACCAGATGCGCCGGGTTCAGAAGCTGCTTAAGGGACAGAAGACCCGAATTCTGGCTCCAGGTGGGTCCTCTGCTTTGGTAACAGGAGACAAAGAGGCAGGGCAGGCAGCAAAGAAGCCACCCTTCCTCAAATGTGGCCCTCCAGGACTCTTTGGGTTCATGCTTGCGATGCTCTGGGATGCAGCTGAAGGGCAGCTCCTAGGGCTGGACATTTCTGGCAACTGGAACAGAGACCATTTGCTAGAGCCAGAGTGGTCTCTGGCGATTCCACCCCAAAGACTCCCACCTCACATTTCTTCTCCTTGCTCAGCCCCCATTTCCTCTGCCTGGACCCCATCATTCCACCTCCTCCTCCTGCACTGATTAAGGCAGTTCTCCCAACGCTTTGCTGCTTAGTTTAAAAAGATAATTCAGTGGGGAGAGCAGTGGCTTCACCTGAAATGGAATGGCCTTTGAGCTAGATAAGAGCAACAGCGTCAAGGATGCTGCTCAGCTCATCACAAGACAAGCAGCCATGGAGCAGCCCTTAGCAACAGAGCCCCACCATCAGCACAAGGAGGGGGGCGTTGCATTGGGCATAGACTGCAGGTTGCATTGGGTGGACCGCAGGGCGTCATGGGGGGGGGGCGCTGAAGGGCAGCATTGGAGCTGCAGGGTGGCCCAGGAGTTGGTTCCTGGTACTGGCACTTCAAGGCAGCAGAGCCAATGTCCGGTTGCTACGCCGCTGAGGACAGAGGAGCTCCCTGTGGATTTGCAGGTTTGGGATGTTCCTCAGTCCACCATTGCTTCAGAAGCTTCAGGCAGCATTGCTGACATTGGAAGCTTCTAGCAACTGTGACTCCTGCATTTCTGGGGCTGGACTAGATGACTCTCTGGGCTCCTTCCAACTCTACAGTCCTATGATTCCATGTTAGGGATGCTGGTAAATCCTACTCTGTGGGTGACTCACATGCCAGCCTCAGAACAGAATATTATTCTGGGTGTTTATTAGTTGTGACTTACAAACCTTCGCTTTGGTTCTCTTACCATGAAAGGGCCTTCCAGGCTGGCAGTGAGGCATTTGCGGTCACATCCACCCAAGTGCAAGGGCCTCTACTCCTAGGGGTGGGTGGGCTTGCCCCTTTTGCCCCTTTCCCTTGTCCTTCCTCTCCCTGTTCTCTGTGGCTCAAGGACCTCCTAGCCAGTTTTGTCACAGATGAAAAGCTGGAAGGAAACCCAAGAGACAGGGTAAGATACTCAGGCAAAGGATCACAAGGTCTCTGCAAGGGCCAGTGAGAACCCCTTTGCAGAGAGGTCTCCTTATGCCACCCTGGAAGGGCTGGTGTGCAAGTCAACCTGTGCTTCAACTATTGTTGGTTTTGCATTTGTGTTTCACCTTTTCTCCGAGGAATACAAGGCGACATACGTGGTTCTCCTTTTAGCCTCACAACCACCCTGTGAAGTAGGGGAGTCTGGTAATCTCAGCAGATTCCTCCGGTGTGACAGTAGCAGAACCTGCTCCATGCTGGGGAGAAAGAGGGCAGTCTCATCGAGACAGAGCCACGCATTGATGGCTGAAAAGGCCATGAGAGCAGCTTACAGGCCCAGCAGGGTCCCGGCCTGTCAGGGAGCCTTTTGTCTGATGGAAGCTGCCACCCTCAGTGGGTCTGGGGAGGTTGCCTGACTCCAGCAGTCCCAACACCCCAGTTGGCCTCTGTGGCCCCACATTTTGTCACAGGGCGCTGGTTTCTCCGGGAAGGCTGGCTATCGGTGGTGCCCCCCAAGGGGGAGGAGCTGCAGCGCCGGATGTTCTTCCTCTTCTCCGACATCTTGCTGGTGACCAAGCCCTGCCACCCACTCCACCCCTGGAACGCACACAAGTTTGCCTGCCAGGCCGTTCTCCCACTCAGGCAGGGCACGGTGCAGAAAGTCTTCGGTCACACGCAGAGCCAAGGGGGGCTGCTCAGTGTAAGTTCTTCCCAAGCCCAGCAAGGAAGCCCTTGTCCCGGTCACCTCGACTGGGGGGTCCACACCTGGCCTGATGGGTAAATCCTGTGGCAGCAGCATCAGGGCAGGTGCAAGGGGCAGCGAGGCAACAAGCTGGATGAAGCAAGCCTGCTGGTAACAACAAAGGGGAGCTGCTGGGGTATGTGTGTGCGTGTGCACACACAGGAACAAACACCCAAAGGTCCAAGAAATGGGTGGGGATGGGGGGCTGCTGCTCTGCCACAAAGGGCCAGGCGGTGCTTTTCTGGGCTTCTGGCAGGCCTCCAAGCACCCCGTCATGGGATGCCTTGAGAAGGAAGTCCTGGACCACCTTTACCTGGGCCATTTCTGTGGCCCAACCTTTTGCCTTAGCCCAAGAGCTTGCAGTCTCCCAGCAATGCTTCCCTTCTTCCAGGTCTCCTTCCCCCACACAACGTTGCTGCTGATGTCGTGCAATCAGGACGACTTCCATGAATGGCACCAGACCCTGTTGGCTGCTGTCAGGTAGGCTGCACCCCCCCCCCCCCCCGCTGACTGTGGAGACATTGCTGGGCTTGTGTTTTTTGAGGTCCAGAACTCACTTCCTTCCCTTTCCACCTACAGGCAGCTGCAGATGGACTCCCCTCCAGCCTGCTGAATGGTGGACCTGCACAGGGCCAGGCCAGTGGGTGCCAATGGCTGTGCGGGCTACATAGAAACCACTGGTTACCAAAGCCACCATTTCCCTTCTTTGGAAGCCGCAGCCCAAGACCCAACCTGACGTAGGACTGGCCCATCCTTGCTTTTGCTTCCCCTTGACTCTACCTGGAGACCCGCAAGATGTCCAGAATGGGCCTGTTCATTGGAACTGCCACCTGCAAGGCCACTCTGCCTATTCAGGCTGCAGAGGCACCCGAGACTTAAGCATAGTCAGGTGAAGGAGCAAAATGTCCATCTGGCTTGAGCTGCATCAGCAGTCTCACTTCAAGATGGCAGGGAACAAAAGGTGCAAGCTTCCCTTGGCTTGAACAAGCTGTGATCTTTTAAAATCTGCATTTTACCGTCATGAATGTATAAAAAATGACAATCCTTTTAGAATTGTTAACACTAGATTCTGGGGCCAAAAACCCCTGTGGGCCCGTTTGGCATGATGATGTGGTGCATCCTGTGCAGCTGCTGCTCCCTGTTTATTCTCTACTACTAAGAAACAAAATCCCTTGAAGACTCTGATGTACACTGTGGTCTCCACAAAGGCAAAGTGATTAAAGTCTGTGATGTCAGCAAGCACAGTGATGTCTTAAGCCAGGGGTGAGGAACCTGCGTCCCTCAGCAAGGCAGAAAAGGGGACAGACCCCAAGAGAGGTCCCTCCGCTTCTCTGCCAAGGGATGGCTCTGTGTGGACCTGGGATGGGACACAATGCAGCCCAAGGTTTCTCTCTACTTGTCCTCTGTATGACCACCCAAGTAAAATGCATCTCCATAAGGCAACAGCTTCTGCAAAGAATTGGCCTGTTAGGTTTAACTGAAGTATGTTCTACTCACTCCTGACACACTTATAATTGCAATTATAACCATTTTTACATTGTCATCACAAAATACATTTTGAGATTATGGTTTTTGTGTTACCAGTGTTCAAGTTCTGTGTAGCTTTAATATACTTTCTTTGAGATTTTGGTGTATTAAAACCTATCTTTTAATCTCAACTGGAAATGTAGCAATGTGAGTTGTTTAAAATGTCATAGAATCATGTAATTGTAGAGTTGGAAGGGACCCCAAGAGTCATCTAGTCCAACCCCCTGCAATGTAGGAATCAGAGTTACCGAGTCCCTGGCAGATGGTCACCCAATCTCTGCTTTAAAACCTCCCAGGAAGGAGAACCCCATACCTCACAAGGGAATCTGTGCCACTGTCGAACAGCTCTTACTGTCAGCAAGCTCTTTCTGTCAGCAAAGCGATGTACTACTTTTAATAAAAGACTTGACAATGAGAGGGGAGATCTGGGAGTTACAGAAATGATCCAGTGGAAGTTACTAATTAAATGCAAAGGTTGGTTTTCAAACAGTGGCTCCAGTTGCTAGGCAGTGCTTTTGTGTTCCTAAAGCAGGCTTTCTCAACCTTGTGTCCCCATATGTTGCACCATAACTCCCATCATCCCTGACCACTGGTCCTGCTAAATAGTGATTATGGCAGTTGTGGTTCAAAAACATCTGGGGACACAAGTTTGAGAATGGCTGTCTTAAACTGCAAGAGCACGCCAGCATAAGGTTTTCCCCCTTCCCAACTTAACCACCTAGTCCCAGTAAGTCACCTGCTCCTGGCTCCGCTGGTGCCACTGCATGCCAGATGTGTCACCAAGCACTATTGCTCAGCTGCAAGCAGCACAGAGAGAGTTCAGACAAACCAAGACATTTGCCCCATGGCTGCTGTCGTTTATTTCTGTGTGCATGAAGGTCAGAGAGCTTCTCTTTTTTCAAGTTTCCAGTCCCAAGAGCGAACTAGTACCCTGCATAGCAAAGTAGATGAAAATAGGGAGGTGGTCTCAAAAAACCCAAAGAAATGCAGCTCCTCTCCCCAACATCAAGGTGAGGTCGCAGGCAGGCTTCCAAATGACAGGAGAAGGGGAGGAAGTGGTGTCTGTCCTTTCTACACTGCCGTGCCCTCAGATGGGCTCCCCTGGAGTGGAGCTTCCCCTGCCCTCAGCGCATCCTCCCGGAAGCCCTTCAGCAGCTGATTCACCAGCGTCTTCTCGTTGTCGCGCTTTGGACGCAGGAGGGGCGGGAACGGGTTCCCCTTGTACTCAATGACGGCCATCTCAGCACGGTCCAGGTTCTCCCGGTTGGGGATCCGCAGCAGGCGTGTGTAGTTGCTGGAGTGTGCCTGGAAGCGAGGAGCCAGCACCTTGAAGAGCTTGTGCAGGAGGTCCTTCTCCTGGGGTGGGGGAGGCAAAGAAGGGGGCTCAGTGGGGGCAGAGTTGGTAGGAGACCCTCCCCCCCAGAAGGGATGCAGCCTCACCGTCAGCCAGAAGTCGGCCATGCGCATTGCTTGGGGGTCCGTGTCGCCACGCTTGGCATAGTTGATCAGCTGCAGGGAGGGGAGAGAGGAGAGGCTGTCAACATAAGAACAGCCTGCTGGATCAGGCCAAAGGGGATTCATGTAGTCCAGCCTCCTGTTCTCACAGTGGCAAACCAGATGCCCCCAACGGGAAACCTGCAAGCAGGATTCGAGCACAACAGCAACGCTCCCCTCATGTGGTTTCCAGCAATTCACAAGCATTGCTGCCTCCAGCTGTGGAGGAAGAGCAGAGCCATCCTGGCTAGGAGCCATCGAAGACTTTGTCCAGTCCTTTTAAAGCCTGAATTCAGGCCATCACTGCCTCCTGTGGGAGGGAGTTCCAAGGCTGAACGATGTTTTTTCTTTCTTTGTTTTTACGGGGGGCATGCAATTTCGTTGCACTTGTATAGCGTTGTGCTTGTACTTGTGCAATGACAATAAATTATCTTATCTTATCTTATCTTACATCTGCCCTGAATCTCCCAACATTCAGCTTCACTGGAGGCCCACAAGTTGGACTGTTATGAGAAAGGGAGGAAAACGGAAAAGTCCCAAACGCTGCCACCTTTCTTCATAGGGCAGCCCCTCCACCCCCTTGATCCTTGAGCCCTTTCCTAACCCTGCAATATCCGTTTTGAGGATGCGGCCGCGCCAGAGGTTTGCATCATGGCAATCTCAGTTTGCTAATGATCCCCAGTAAGGGATTTCCTTTTTCACGGCCGCGCACACGCGGAGAGCATTTCACGGGCATTTCTCTGCTGCGCGCCCGCCCGGTGGCCACGACGCGTGTCTACGGGGCTCTCGCGTTCCGACGTGCACCGCTCCCGCCCACCCCGCCCCCTCTCACGTGCTCGGCGTAGAAGCGCATCTCGTCGGCGCGCCCGCGAGGGGCCTCGATTCGCTCGTGGCGCACCAGGGCCGTGACGAGGTTCCGCAGGAGGTCGAGGCGCGAGCGGGGCCCGAGGCCGAAGCGCCGGTGGACGCGGCCGTGCGAGATCCACGCCGACGCCGAGAGACGCATCGCGGAGCCACCGAGCAGGCCGACGCCGGAAGCGCCCTTGGTCACGTGGCCCTCGGGGCGCGAGGGAGGCGGACCCCGCCCGGGCCTCGCTTTCATTGGTCTGTGTTCCCGGCTGCGGAAGTCCCTCCCCGTGACGTCCCGTTGGCGGCAGAGCTTGATGCGGCCTGTCCAGGAGGCGAGTCCTCAGTGAGGAGCGCGGAGACGGGGAAAGGATCCGGGATGGAGGGCCGGCGGGGGGGCGGGGGCGGCGAGAGGGAGAGACGGGGCGGCCTCCTCCGCCGAGATGGCCGGGGCCGCTGTCCGCGTCCTTCGCCCTGACGGCCTCCGGGGGGAGCCGGTCCCGCAGCTTGACGCCTCGCCGAGGGAAGCGGGGAAAGGGCGCCGTCGCCTTCCGGGGCTGCTTTGATGATTCTGCTGGTCAAGCAGCGGGCAAATAAATGAGAATACCTGACCAGTTGCGTTGCAGGAACTCGGTTCTGAACCCCCCAATGGATGCCTGTTCGCCTCCAAAATAAATCCTGGCCTATTTCTGCTGTGGTTTTGGACAATTATCAAAGCATTTTCGAGAGATTTGACTTTTCACTTATGCTGCCTACCAATCCTACTTTGACTCTTAATTCCTTTGAGGTTTTTAAGCAGAGGTCAGACGGCCACCTGTCAGGGATGCTTTAGTTGTGATTCCTGCATTGCAGGGGGTTGGACTAGGTGATCCTGGGCGGCCCTTCCAACTCTACGATTCAGTGTTTCTGTGAATGTGTGAGAGAAGACTATAGACGTGTTATAAGAAAAAATTATCTCACTTCTGGGATTTCTGGGGTCCAGTATGGAACCCCTTGGGAAGGTCTCTATCTGTCGGAGAGAAGAAGCAGAGGCCAACCAGAGTATATGGAAGCAAAGCTATATAGAATGTATAGACTTAAATTGTCATCTTATTCCTTGTGTAAATAATAAACTTTATTGTTTTACATGTACCAGGTTCTTTGACTTATATACATACTAAGTAGATGACGGAAGGGCATCATGCAATGTGTGTGGGGAAAACACCATTTGACAGCTTTTATGAATGAGCCCTCATCATTCACTGAATGGAGTGGATAGAATAGAATAGAATAGAATAGAATATATTTTATTGTCATTGTCCCCTTTGGGGACAACGAAATTTCTTGGCTGCTCCATCCACCCAGATAGGGCACTCCACGCAAAGACAAAACAACTACAAAAACACTGATTAAAACCATACAATGATAAAACATAACAGGTAAGATTAGATGACTTCAAAGTCCAGGCTTCCCATTCAAGGCTGCGATCGCTCTGGAGAAGAAGCTGTTTCTAAGACGGCTTCTTCTTGTTGTCATCGTCCTGTATCTCCGTCCCGATGGCAAAAGTTCAAAGAGATGGTGACCAGGATGCGATGGATCTTTCACTATGTCCAGTGCCTTTCTGTGGCACCTCATGGCATAAATCTGCTCTAAGGTGGAGAGCGAGCAGCCAACAATGCTCTCTGCTGCCTTCACAACTCTGCACAACCCCATCCTGTCCTTGGTAGTACAGCTTCTGTACCACACACATAAGCCATAAGTGAGCACAATCTCAATGGCACAGTGATAGAAGGGAAGCAGCAGCTTTTGTGGAAGATGGTTTTTCCTTAGAACTCTCAGGAAGTACAGTCTCTGCTGCGCCTTCTTCACAAGCCCCCTTATGTTTGCACTCCAGGACAGATCCTCCTGTAATTCAATGCCCAGAAATCTGAACATTGTTACCCTCTCCACACAGATTCCATCAATCAAAAGTGGTTGGACATCGTTCTTTTTTCTCCTGAAGTCCACCACAAGCTCCTTTGTTTTCTTTGTATTTATGAGCAAGTTGTTAGCTCTGCACCACTTCATCAGCTGCTCCACCTCATCTCTGTAGTTCGTTTCACCGTCCTTATCAGAGATGAGCCCAATCACGGTTGTGTCATCTGCAAATTTGACAACCCTATTACTAGGGTGAACAGCAACACAATCGTACGTATAGAGAATATAAAGGAGCGGACTGAGAACGCATCCCTGTGGTGTTCCTGTGTTAGTCCTGAGCATATTAGAGGTATAAGGGCCCAACCGAACCCTCTGGGGGCGATTTGACAAAAAGTCCAGTATCCACCCACAAAGTGATAGTGGGAGCCCCAGATCTCCCAATTTAGACATCAGACGTTGTGGTAGAATGGTATTAAATGCTGAGCTGAAATCTACAAAAAGCAGTCTGGCATAGCCCCCCCGCTGCTTCAAATGTGCAAGAACAGCATGGAGGGCAATCGCCACCGCATCCTCTGTCGATCTTTTTGTTTTATAAGCAAATTGGAATGTGTCTAGTCCCTCTGGTAGGCAGGCAATGACATAATTTCGTACCAGCTTTTCAAAGCACTTCATGATTACTGGTGTGAGAGTGCTACTGGACGAAAGTCATTCAGATTTTCCGGGTTAGATTTTTTTGGTATTGGAACAATCATAGAGGACTTTAGGCAAGATGGAACAGTAGCCTGGGCTAGGGATTGATTTAAAATCCCAGTGAAAACTCCTGCTAGTTGGAGACTTCCGGTTGGCGTGCCGGAGATGGCGGTCGGGGGGACATGTCGCTCTTGACATTCCCCCGTCAGGCCGGGCAAAGGGGCGCTCGCGCCAGCGCCGCGACCCCCAAAACCCCCGGGAAGGGCGTCCCGGGGTCCGTAGGACCCGCACGAGCTCGGACGCCGGTCCCGATCCCAGGGAGCTCTTAGCGGGGCTCCCGGGAGCGATCGGGCGGCGGAGCTCCAGGGTCCGTTGACAGCCCCGTCTGGCGAAGCTGTGAGATCGCCACCGCTGAGCGCGCCGATTCCTCCAAGATTGAAATTTGGAACTGTAAGTACTTTGGAAGAAAAAGCCTTAATTTGGAATAAATTTGGACAGGCTTGTGGATGCAAACACGGAGGTCCGTCCCTTGCCATTGTGTAACAACGACAGGGCATTGTTGCACTTTGAAAAGTTGTGCCTGGAATTTGATACTTTGTTTTTGAGATTTAACCCTTGTTCACCCCCCCCCCCCCGGTCCTAGGGGGCAGATGAAGTCAATTTAACCTTCAGGATTAAGTGACTATTTTGGACTTTGAGAGACTTTGAGTGATTTTGAAAAGTTGAAAAAGTTTGAAAAAGTTTTGAAAGAGTTGAACTTTAAAATGGCGGTGAAACAGGATGTGGATTTGTCAATATTGTTGGAAAAAATGAAAGAACTTAGAGTGGAGTATAATGCAGAAGTGAAAGTACTGAGAGCAGAACTGTGTGCTGCTAGGAGCAGTTTTGTGACTGAGATAAAGCAAGATATAAACAATGGTCCAATTGGCCAGGATTTACAATCTAACTCTGTGAACAGTGCATCTGTGGAGATAAAACACCGAAAGTCTATTTTGAGGATAACCAGCTGCAAAAGACTCTTTCAATTTAAGCCAAAAAGAGCTGTCGTCACTCTCAGAAAAAAAAGAAGTCACAGGAGAAAAGTTAAAACACTACAGCTCAAAGATAAGCAGCGAAGAGGATGCCGAGACAATTTGGACAAAAAACGAAATGGATGGTCAAAGATTCCAGTGGATATTGTTTTGGATGCTACTCTGCAGCAAAGACAATGGGTTTCAAAGTTGGACCCTGAAGGAATAGGATGAACTTTAATATGAAGTAATTGATTTATGGCCTACTGGTTTTAGAATTCGGATATGGCAGGATCTGTTTATAACATGTTTTTTGGGAAAATAACGATTTAAGTTTGATATACATTATAAACGATAAGTAATTTTTTATTATTATTATTGAAGTAGTCTGCACTGGGGACTGGGGGGGGGAAAGGGAAGTGATTGAAGAAAAAGATAAGTTTGTAATAAGATGTGAGTGGTTGGTAAACGATTTGAAAATTAAGATATTATTGAATTGTTAGTGATGTGGAATTAGAAACCTGGTAAGAATTAATATTTTGATAAGGGAACACAATGTGGGGGGGGCGTGGGGAAGTCATCAGTTATTGTTTAACTTGTATGTGATCCGGCTCGAATCGGGGCTGGACGAAAAATTTGAAAAATCCAATAAAAATTATTACAAAAAAAGAAAAAAAAGAAAACTCCTGCTAGTTGATCTGCACAGTCTCTCAGTACCCTTCCAGCTACCCCATCTGGCCCTGTGGCCTTCCTTGGGTTGATTCCCTTCAACACCTTCCTCATCTCTCTTTCTTCCACAGTGAATACTACATTCCTTTGTACCAATGATGTTGACGGTGGTGATGGTGGCAAAGCCTCCCCAGGGGTTGATGGTGGTGGTGATGGTGTCGCTGCAGATGTTACTTCAAAGCGAGCAAAAAAGGCATTCAACTCCTCTGCAAGGGATGCCCCTCCCTCGTCTGCCAGGGAATCTTTGGATTTATACCCTGTCAATTGACATTGTGAATTGGTGTTATTCATTATAGATACAGTAGATGGTGCTGTGTAGCTGTCAGAGTTCTTTCGCTGCTGGGAAAGGATAAAGTAACTTTATACATAAGTATCAATTATTATACCTTAAGATAATTTCTTATAACAGACACACAGCTCCTGCAGGAAACACTGTCCTGGGGAATGAGGCGGTTCTGGAACATTGCCTTGGTTGGAGGGTTCTAGGTTGTCTGTGCTCACAATAGGTTACTAAGGGCGCTGGGTAGAGGAAAGATGCACCTGGAACCTGGGCAGTACAGAGGGGTGGACGCCTGCTGGCACTGACCATGGCTGGTGGGTACCAGCTTTGGGCACCCTGGTCTCCTCTTGATGAGTCCCTGCAATGGCTGAGGGGTGCCAGGTCTGTTGGCACCAAGCACCCCTTCCGAAGTGGGCAGAGCCCAGCAGCAGCTGACCTGGAAGTGCAGCTCTGCTTCCAGGGACTTAGCCTGGTGTTAGAGCCTGGTGCAAAGATGGGGGCAGGGCAGCCGCAACCTCCTGGAGCAGGTGGAGAGACAAGGGGACGCTCCAGCAGTGTGCACAGGCCACAGGTTGTGCGCCTCTCAGGGCTTGACTCTGTATTTGGACACCTCGTGACAGCACAGCCCCCACGCTGGACTGGCTCTCTCAGGGTCTCTGAGCCCTCGGCCTTCAGTCAAGTCATAAGTCCCCGCCAGCGCTGGCCCCGTGGACTCCAGGAGCCACAAGTGCGAGTGGCTATGGCCATGTGCCGACAGATGCTGCGAGCCATCCTTCTTCTCTATGCTGTCTACAAGAAATGTGCTTTTGCCCTGCAACATTCCCACTGAGAAACTTTCCTGACTAAGAAGGGCCATGGCTACGTGGCACCTTAGCGGATCCCTGTACATGTGCCCCAGCAGGCTGGCCTATTTCCTTGCTCCCCAAAGAACCAGCAGCCTCTATTTCTCTGTCACGTTCCTCCCATTGAGAGACAAAACTTTGTTACCAGTGTCAGACCATAAGGTGTCAGTCCATGGAGGGACAAACTTCTCAGTTTGCAGAGTCCACCATATGGCCCTTGATCCTCCACAAAGAACGGACAAAGGGTCCTATAGAAACTCTATGAAGGTATCACCCTTGCAATATGACTGGCTCTTCAGTGGAAGGAGCAGGTCAGATACCAAAAGAGTATAAAAATAAATAGTTCAAGAGCAGTGGAACTTGGAACTTGAATCTTCCCTCTTCCTCATTGATTTATGATATTCAGAGGCATGTAGATGGTTAAATATAATTTGTACATCCTGAGGAGTAAATGAGAATATTTCCCCAAAAGCTGCCAACCTCTTGTTTTCAACATGCTAAATGGAGCCTGTGGAAAAAATATTTTTAAATGGAAGCGGAAACCTATTTGTGAAGCAGAGAGACTTTAAATTTTCAGCACTGGAGAAACATTATGCTCTACTAAATGAAGCTGAAAAACAATTGTAAAATTAGTTCAAATATTCATTCGCCAACAAAGGATAATATGTGGAACTGAAGACCACACAGACATGTTTGTGGATTGCCAGGTGGAGGAGTTTTTAGAGCATATATACTGTAAATAGATAGATATAACCTCTGGCTATGAAAACTGATCTGCCAATCTTCCTCAGCTAACCAAATGCATAACTATTTTGGTGGTGAATTATCCCCCGTGTCATCTGCCAGTTTTGCCAACTCAGTTTTCCTCTAGATAATTTATGTATAACTAGAAGCACTAGACGGTCCCCCAGTCAGCCCCGCATAACACAGCAAGGATGGAGTAACAAAAGCCCCACAAATGGAGGTCTAAGGTTGTGGTTCAGGTGGGCCTTGATTGACCAGTGGTACTTAACCAGCTACTCACAAGCCCCTCCAATCAGTCAGGGAGAGGTGCTCGAGCCCTTTTGAAAGTTGGCAGGGGGCTACCACCTGGAACTATTTCCCCCCTTCCCTGCAGTTAGAGTATTCAGGGGATAACTTGGTGCTGGTTTATTCAGGACAAAAGTTTGGACTGTGTTGAGTTCTTGTTTCAGCATCTGGGGCTACATTAGCCCCCTTCAATTCCTAAAGCTGCTTGTCCAAATTCAGTGATGCCCCCTGCCAGATCTACACTCTGGAACTCTTTAAGCACTCAGAGTGGGTGACTGAGATGTAGTTAGAAGAATGAGCTGTTCTGGGATTGGTTGCTATCTGGCAGCAAGAACCCCTCTGTGGAGGGAGGGGACAGGTGGACATTAATCCTCCCTCCCTGCCATAGGCCACTAGGCCAGCCTGCTACCTAAGACTGCCCAAGACCCCCCCAGGCCTCCATCCTGGATAAGCAGCATACCATTATGGATATGCCAGGATGCTTGCCCATTTGGAATGGAGAAATGGGATGTTAATGCCACATGTCTAATGGGAATGCGGCTTTTGAATTCTGAATTACAGCTAATGTAGTTATTGCTCAGTTTTGTAGGATTCCAATCCATTATTATATTATTATTATGTGGGAATTGCAATGATTTGGTGGCTGAGGAGAAAGCCATTGCCTCTGTGTGCTTGGAAGTTAAAAGCTGAGTTATGCTGGGAAACTGGTGGGTGAATGTCCAATCTTGTAGGGGAAGGGCATGTGAGGTGGAGGGAGAGTAGAAAGCTCCATTGCACAAGTGGAAATCTTTGCATAAGGGCTTCCACTGATAGGACTCGTCAGCTGAATCCCACCCTATATGTCCAGATAGAACAACACTAGAGAATCTGATATTGCAGAACATGCCCTTACAGTCACCTCCGCCATGGAGGTCCACTGGGGTTAGAAGTGAGGGACAATGTTTGTAGGTATGTGCCTTGCTTCATGTTTTTTAAAACCAGGGCAATCATGATTGACAGCTAGAGGATAACTTACCAAGGAGGATGGCAGAGGACTGTTGGTTGGAGGTGGTTTCTGGACAGTGCTGTGGAGTCAGAGGGATGCTGGTTTGGTGCGTGATGTGCTGGGCATCATACAGTGGAGTCTGCTGTTTGAGCCAGCTCTTCTAGATGATTTAAAATGTGCAGATCTGTCCTTTCAGGGATTAGTGTTGCCTCAATGGGATAGTGACAGTGTTAGAGGGCTCCATAGAGCCCTTGGCCTTTTCACGAAGGTCGGTTTAGAGGTGGCTTCTATAAAAGTGGGGACAAAGGGGATCCTGGAGAGAGAAGCACATATTCCCTTTACTGGATGCACCTGAGATCAAAATACATGGAACCAGCAAGTGCTCTAAGACAGCACCCTATATACTCCTGACTGAACTTTAAACTCTCCTGTGTATTTCTTGTCTAATACTAAGGATAATACTTTGCATCTGGATCACCATGCAAAGGAGTTTTTCTGTGAAGCCCCCCACCCACCCACTGAATAGAAGGAAGGGGGGTACCTGGTGGTGTTCACTGATCAATGCTGCCACCAGCCTTTCAGACACAGCTTTTGTGTGAGTGTATTTGCGGAGCCTCATCCAGGAATTTCTTGGCTGCCAGTTCTCAGTCATCAGATTTCATTGAGCTGGTGACATCACAGGCAAACATGTACCATACATCACTTGTGATAAGGTTGTTATCCAGTACGTCCTGTGTCATCTGTACATCCAGTTTCACAACACACTCACTTATAGCAACTAGCATCAAGTGAGGAGTTGTGGGGGAGAAGAGAAGAGGAACTTCCTACTGAAGACTGGGAAACTTAAAATGCCTATTGAAACAGCAGCGCTTAAAGGCAAAAGCTGTTGATTATGTGCAGCTTACAGGCATTGCATGAATAAAACTCATCCACCCTTGGGAGCAAACTGTGATCTAGACTTTTGCATTATGGATATGCATGTCAAATTCTGTCATTTTCAGTGATTTGTAATATACCGTTTTTGACAGGAAACCTTTTGCATGACATACTCCAATAAATGGTTTGCATTTTTGCTTGGTGTCTTTGTGGTCAACTCTCCCATGAGGCAAAGGGTTTCCTTACACAGGTTGAGACCTAAGGGAAGCTGAGGCTCAGAGAGAGGGACTCACTCACAACCACCAAATTTCTGTGTAGCAACTTCAAAACAAAACAAAAAATTCTCCACAAAGGAGTGATGAGCAAGAAATGTTTCTGTACTCCTTGGATGGGTTTGGGGGTGAAGTGGGCATTGCCATGTGGAGGTAGGAATATCCTTGGCCAGCAGGAGGAGCTCTGCATGCAAACCTCTTCTGTGTGCACCGTTCTTCAGCCCGATCTGTGACAAGAGGAGCACATGAGTGGAAATATGAGTGCAGCTGAATGATGGCAATGGGAAGCAGAAAGAACCACAGAGGGAATCGAAAATGGGTTGTACTTGGTCCAGTACCAAGTAATGCTATCAGTACAGGGATTTAAGCTTATGCAAACTCACCCTCATGCCCCTTAGAAATAGATTTGGGGGGTTTCCCCTACCCTCATGAACATAATTGGGAAGAGTGGGAAAGTTTTATTGCTGCAGCAACATCTTTTTCACTAATGGAAGAATTGTTCTTCCTGGAGCATTAGATTTTTTTTGGTGCTGCATCACACTGTTGACTCATGTTAAACTTGTGGTCCACCAAGACCCTTAGATCCTTTTCATATGTACTGCAAGTAAGCCAGGTGTTCCCTATCCTATATTTGTGCATATGGTTCTTCCTGCCTAAGTGCAGAAACTGACATTTGTCCCTATTGAAATTCATTTTGTTAGCTTGTGACAAATTCTCCAATCTGTTATGGTCATTTTGAATTCTGATTCTTTATTCTGCAGTATTAGCTCCCCCTCCCAGTTTGCTGTCAACTGCAAATTGGATGGCATCCTCTCAATTGCTCATCCAAGTTTGAGTCCCAACTGATATCGGGGAAGTAGAAGCCCCCATGATTACAATATCTCTCCCTTTTGAATGTTCGGTAATCTGTAATTCCTCCATTGCTTCACTGACAATTTCATTTCCCAGAAGGTGGAAGAAGCAACAAGGGGATCATCTGTATTGGACCTGGTCCTCGCCAACAAAGAGGAACTGATTGATGAAATGGAAGTACTGGGAACCTTGGGAGAAGCGATCCTGTCCTCTTGGGTTTCATGATATAGAAGCAAGGGAAAGTTGGGTGTGGTCTGACATGCACTCTGGAATTTAAGAAAACTTAAGGAACTACTGAGTGAGATTCCATAGTCAGAAATACTCAAAGAGAAGGGAGTCCAAGATGAAGGGGAGTTTCATAAAGCTGAAATATTGAAGGCACAAATGCAGACAATTTCAACAAGAAAGAAAAATGGGAGGCATCTAAGGAAACCATTGTGGCTGCATAAGAAGCTTACAGACAAGCTGAGAGTTAAGAAGGGCATGTATAAGAAATGGAATAAAGGGGGAATCACTAAGGAACAGTATACACGAGTAGCCAACAGTTGCAGAGGGAAAGTCAGGCTGGCCAAAGCTCAGAATGAGCTCAGACTTGCAAGAGAGATTAAAAATAATTTTAAAAGGTTCCTTTGGCCATGTTTGAAGCAAGTAGTAGGTCTGCTGGGCGACTGCCCAGCACAGAACACCCTCTGCTGTGAGGGTCGCAGGACCTGCCCTCTGACTGGCAGCCAGGCTTCTTCTACTGGGTGGGTCCTGGCCAACAGGCTGACTGATTGACTGCAGCCCTGGAAATAGGAGGGCCATGGACATCACCCAGAGTCCCTGCCTCCACATCTTGTTGCGGAGTGCAAATAACGGACGATCTGTGGGTGGCACAGCCCCCCCTGCCCTTGGGTGTGTGAACAGGGTTAATTACCCTCATTTAACCCTGAATTACTGGTATGACTGGCTGTCCGATCTCTTGGGAGGCCGCCATATCTCATCGCCAGAAGCTGGAAGATGTCCAAGGCACAAATCTGGCAACTGAAGTAACAAAGAAGATAGCAGAAAGATAAAGGATGGACATTTAGCTCTTGAAATCCAGAACATGGGAAATCCCATTGAAATTAATTCAGACTCTATAATTGGCTGTATTGTTTTTTGTTTTTGAATGTGGTAAGATTTGGCTTGATTTGTTATTAATATGAATGTTAATATGAATGTTTTTTCCTCTTTATTGGAAAATGATTTTTTTTTTATTACAAAAAGGAAATAGGAGGGCCAGATGAACCTTGGGTTGAGCTTTGTTGGCTTTGGTTGCTGTTGTGGCCCCAACTGCTTAGAGTGCTTTAAATGGCCTTTAGCGTTTTAATAATTTTAAATCATTTTCAACCTGTTTTATAAAGGCTCTTTGGGGGATGAGCCTCAGAGGAGAGGAGCAGGGCAGAGCAGGGCCCCCCAATCGCAGTGGTTTAGGGTAGGGAGAGGTATGGAGGGGGGCAGGCCAGGTAAGGGGCACACGTGCCAGCCCCTCCTCCAACCTGGGGAATTGTGCTGGTCCTATCAGCCAGCCCTCAGGTCTGTGACTACTGTTGTTGAATGCCAGGGCAGCTCAGAATAAGATTTAAATAATAATAATAATAATAAGGCATACCACCCTATATCTGCAGGTCTCGGGGCGCTTCACAGGATAAAATCATAATATTAAAACAGGAAATACATAAGATCTCCCTAACTCATGATCTGATTATAGATGAGGAGGTTGATCTGGCCTGTGTCACTGAGACCTGGGTGGGTGAGCAGGGTGGATTTGGTCTCGCTTAACTGTGCCCACCTGGGTACTTGGTGTAGCATCAGGGCAGACTTGGGGTTCAGGGAGGGGGAGTTGCTGTGGTCTATAGAGATTCTCTCTCTGTCCAGCTAAGGGGCAATACTGTGTTGTTGTTTTTTAAATGTTTTACTGGAAGTTCCTTTAACCTCTGGCCAAAAAAAAAAAAAAAAAAAGAGAGAGAAGAAATGTTCTGTATATTTTCTGAAATATAAGGAATATTTCTAAAAACTGTTTGCAAAGCTGGAACTTCCCCATTTTTAAAGCTCAAGCACAAAGACATGGGATCAGAAGGGCCCTGAGCTCCTACTTACATCCTGTTTTAGGTTTCATGTCTGATGTGTCATTCTCTGTCCAAGTACAGCAATTCTGCTCCTAGCCAGACTACTATTTTGCTGCAGTACGTGGGCATTTATGACTACAGTGGGAAATTTATGGCTTCATCCATCATGCACCTGATCCCCATTGCCCAACCCTGCTTAAACCCAGCAGTACCCCTCAACTTAAGAGGAGAGACGTGTGTTGCTTGATATAGCTATATTGTGGTGCCATATCTGACGTTTGAGTTTTCCCCTCAGCTGACAGCTTCAGGAAGGCAGTTGCACCTGATGTAGGGATGATGATGATGATGATGATGATAATAATAATAATAATAATAATAATAGGACTTCTGGTTGAGCGCCATTCTGAGCAGTCGGGAGAAATCGCGTTCCGCGATTCTCCGACGCAGCAAGGGAAGGGGGAGCCGTAACTGCGCTACGGCTGCCCAAAAGAGCTCCAGGTAGAGTGACCTGGAGACGTGGGATCCGGCTGGCACCCAATAGCGCCTCTCCTGCTCCCCGGTAGCCCTAGTAAGGGCGGCTGAGAGTGAGCGGGATGGAAGGCGCGGGTGCTGTGGATAAAACTACTACCCTGCTGCGTGAAGCCGCGACTGCTGCCAGCAATTGAGCGCCCAATTTCTCCACTAAATTTGGATCGGAACCATCAGAATTGTGAGTAAAAAGGCAATTTGGACTTAATTAGAAGAAGTAAGGGATTTAAAATATGGAGGTCGGTCCCTTGTGGTTGAAACAGAAGGAAGCAGTGGAACATTGTTACCAAGGCAGCTGTCAAAAGTGAAAGTTAAAAAGGAATCTTCTGTGATGGTTTCCACTTAAAGGGGGAGAGTTGGAGGAAATAATTGTTACAAATACTGATTTGGAAAAAAGTTACCCTTTTTTCCCAAGGTCTTGAAAAATTTAGCAAGAAACGTAGACAAATATGGATGCTGGAGTTGTTTTTTGACCTTGAAAATGGCAAAAGCAAAATGGTCTGCTTCCTTTCAAAGGAAAGTTCTGGACATGTTATGGGAAATGCAATAGTCTGTCAGAGCTGCAAACTTGGCTTTGGACAACTTTGTGAAAGATGCAAATAAAGTGCCAGCTTCAGAGAAAATTGAGGATTTGGGAGGACTTCCGGTTTGGTTTCCGCCCCGTCGGACGCGTTCTTTAGCAGCTCCTCGCTTCGCGCTGCAAAGACGACAGCCTGAGGAGGGAGAAGGGGGGCGACTGGCTCCTCATCCCCCCGGATTCCAGGGTGGGTGTCCCTGGAACAAAGAAAAGGCGGCTGCGGTTGGGGAGGACTGGCAGGGGGTCCGACACGGAGGGTTTCGGAGCGCGACGGGAGACGCGCTGCGGAGCTCGGGTGTCGCGGCGGACTGCAGAGTGCCTCCCAAGCCGAGCCTCAACTCCTCTACGGCTGAGAGCCCGCGCCACGGAGAAGTTTGGGACCAAATTTCCAATGATTGACTCCGAGGTAAATGTTGTTTTGGTCTTTGCTACTGTAAACCTCGGAGGAGCGCTACAGTAAATGACATTGAATCTTTGTGGCACTTTCTGGGGAGTGCCAGGGACTCTTGCTCCACCAAAAAGAAAGCGTCTTTTTTATTAAAGCAGGTTTGCTGTTCTTCTTTTAAACAGACTTTGACAGTTTAAGCACTCCTGGGGAACTCACATCCTGTGTAAGCTTAAAAAAAAAAAAAAGAATAGAGAAAGAACGAGGTAAGAGGTAAACGTGGAAGGGAGAAGCAATGGATTGCAATTGAAGAATAATAAGACCACTGATAATATCTTTGCTCTTATGAAATGAAATGAACCATCCTTGCTGCTACTCAGATATTCCAAGATACTGCCAGATGAAGAAGCACTGGACCTTTAAACAGACTTAATTAAGGAATGTTTGCTAACGCTGACTATTGTTGACAGTCTAAGGTGCAACCAATACAACAATAGTGACCATTTCTATACAATAGCCATCCTTAAAACGATTTAATCTCTGCTACGGGAAGTGGGGACTTGTTTGAGATCTGTTTGAGACTTGTGGGCCTGCCTGAGTTTGCTTTAAGACTCAAGGGGCAATTGGCAGCCATCTTATCAACAGCAGCTGCCATCTTTTCAACAGTGATTCGGCTCTAGTTGCTGGGGACTCTGGGTGATTAACTGAGATAGGCTCTAAGACTACTCTAAGGCTACTCTAGGCCACAGAGACCCAACAGTAACAACAGCTCTCATAATTGAGGGGAGTAACACCATCGGAATACCAACCAGAAAAACATCAGAATATTAACCAGAATAGCATCAGAGCATCAACAAAATATTAAAACAAATCGCTGCAGTCTGAGGCGAGAAGACCTGAAAACATCAACAAGAGTCAAAGAAAGGGCCTCCGGGGGTCTGTAAATGAACTGGGATTGATGGGACTGATGTAACCGATGGGATTGATGCAATTAACTTGTGTTTCTATTTCAACCTGAATGGATGTTAAACTGACGGTCTTTAGATATATATGGGCCTAAATGTTTGAATGTTTGAATGTTTAGAAGTGTAAAATGTGTAAAAGGTTTAAAAGGGTTCCAGCAATGGAAGACCAGTAACACCAATAGTTTTCCAATGCTTAGCCACCTGAATGCTTGAATAAACGGGCGGATATCAGAGGTACAAGCGGTGTAAGAGAAAAATAAAGCCTGAGTAGACAAGACAGGAAATTACTGCACAGATTGTACACCTGCCAATTGCAGGTAGAGAGGGAAAGTAAGAAAGAACACTGTTTTGCTTATTATTGGCTAATTGGGAGACAGAGGGGAAGTTTGAGGATTTATCTAAGAATATCCCCCAAGGGTACCTCTCTACCTAACCCCCCCCCAAGATTTCAAAGGAGGATCTTGACAATGAGCAGATAATTCTCTATTACAATGACCAATAGCAACAAAAATAATATCAAAAAGCCCTTAATATTGACACAGAAAAGAGGAAGCTTAACTCCAGAATCTGACCCAAATATGGAGTTTAAAGAATTGGTCTTAAGCTTGAAAAAAGATATTCAGGATTTAAAAGAAGAATTGAAAAAAGAAATTAATGATAATGCTAAAAGTAGTAATGAACAATTTGCCATGATGAAAAAAGAAATTAGTGAAAATGCTAAAAGTAGCAATGAACAGTTTGCCCTGATGGGAGAGAAATTAGATAAAAATGTGGAGGCAACTGCTACATTGTCAAAACAAATGAATGAGATGGCACAGAAAAATGTGGAGTTATCCACAGCTGTGCAAGACTTAAAGGTAAGGACCCAAGTACTGGAAGAGGCTAATAAAAAAATTGTGAGAGAAAGCAAAGACACTAAAAAAGAAATCAGTAACACAAAAAGGGAAATAAGTGAGCTGAGGAGGGAACAGGAGGCCATTTTGGATTCTATAGCTTTCACACAAATGCAGATGAAAGGAAAGACTTTGCGTTTGAGAGGCATAGTCGAAGAGATAGATGAGAAGATAGACGAAAAAGTTATAGCGGAACTGGCAAGATGGCTAGGAATCCAGCAATCGATATTAACACCAGAAATAGAGTCAGTGATAAGATCTAACTCTAGATATGCCAAAACAAACAAACTACCAGCAGACTGTTTTATAACATTCAGAACAATGAACACTAGAAATCGGATTTTACAAACAAACAATCAAAGGATATTTGAAATGGATGGGAAGGAAATATCCATCTATAAAATAATCCCAAATCGGTTCATTAAAAAGAGGGAACCTTATAAAGTATTGGTAACTGCACTTAAAAAGAAGGACATTAAACATAGATGGGAGTACCCGGAGGGGGTCTCCTTCTACTATAAAGGAATGAGGAAGAGAGTTCAGTCAGAAGCAGAGATAGAGAGATTTTTAAGAACATACAAAAATGACTTCGGCGGCCCAAAAAACTCTGGGACGGATGGGAACGAACCAGAGACAGCAGAAGAGGTTAATTAAATAAAGAATTTAAACAAAGTATACAATATGGATGTCAAAGTTGTTTCATGGAATGTTAACGGCCTTAATGACAAGAATAAACGGAATAAAATAATGCACATGTTGGAAAAACAAAAAAATGACATCACCTGTTTACAAGAGACCCACGTGACCACAGACCATCACAGAGTTTTAATAAATAAGAAACTGGGTCAAGAATTCATCGCATCCAGTAATACAAAAAAAAGAGGCGTGGTCATGTATATAAACTCAAAATTTGAACCGAAATTTGTTTATAGAGACGAAGCAGGTCGAATTCTGATTGTGGTAGTGCAATATAAAGGGGAAGATCTGGTGTTAGTTGGAGTTTATGCCCCAAACGAAAACAAGAAAGAGTTTTATCAGGAACTACAAGAAAAACTCCTGGAATATATGGGGAAAAAAATGATAATGTTAGGAGACCTCAATGGAGTGGTAGAACCAAAACTGGACAGGACTAAAAAAAAAACGGATAACAAACAAAATAAGCTGCCTCTCACCTTCTTTCATATGACTAATACAATAGGATTATATGATACCTGGAGATATAAATTTCCTAATGGAAAGGAATACACACATTACTCCCACTCCAAAAAAACAGCAGGTAGGATAGATGCAATATGGACTTCTAAGGATGTGTTGTTGGAGGTCCACACAGCAGAAATTTTACCCTGTATTTTATCAGATCATAACCCAGTTCAAATAATTGTAAGATCTAATCGGGTGGGGAGGACCAGATGGAGACTGAATGAGAGCCTATTGAAAAAAGAGGAAACCCTCAAGGAAGCTGAGAAAACGCTCAAAGAATATTTTCACCAAAATTTAAATAATGGAGTAGATATCAAAATGGTCTGGGATGCAGGCAAAGCTGTACTTAGGGGCTTCTTTATTCAGCAGGGTAGCTACCAAAAAAAAAGTAAGGAAAGAAAAAAGATGCAGATTTGGAAGGATATTAAAAAGTGCGAGATAGAGCTGTACAAATCACCAGACAATCAGAGCCTTAAAGATAAGATCAAACTACTACAAACTCAATATACAATCATGCTAAATGAGGAAATGGAATGGAAAGTAAGAATAATGAGGCAAAAATTCTTTGAACATGGTAATAAATCAGGCAGGCTGCTAGCCTGGCAGCTTAAGGAAAGGAAAGAGCAACGTATAGTCAGTAAAATAAAAATTGGAGAGAACTGGATCACAGAGCCAGGAAAAATTAGCCAAAGCTTTATGGATTTCTATACTGACCTGTACAAAAAAGAAAACGAAGAGGAGGCAAAGATTGTCAAATACATTCAAAATAATAAATTGAAACAAATGCCAAAAGACAAAATCACGACCCTAAACTCACCAATTACGGCTTTGGAATTACACCAGGCAATTGCTAAACAGCAGCAAGGTAAATCACCGGGCCCTGACGGTTTCTCGGCCATATATTATAAAAGACTCGAGGAAACATTATTCCAACCAATGAAAGAGGTAATGAACGATGTATTACAGAACGGAGCAATACCGAAGTCATGGGAGGAAAGCTACATCACGATAATCCCCAAGGCAGATTCGGACCTAGCTAAAGTGTCAAACTATCGTCCAATTGCCTTATTAAATATAGATTATAAAATCTTCACAAATATAATATCTCAAAGGTTTAAAAGTATATTACAAGACATCATTAACAAAGATCAGGTGGGGTTCCTTCCTAGAAGGCATTTACAGAGTAATGTCCGTCATATTATTAACATCATTGAGTATTTAGATGCAAAAATAGACAAGCCAGCGGTTCTGATGCTTCTCGATGCGGAGAAGGCCTTTGATAAAATCTCCTGGGTCTTCATGAAAGAATTAATCAAGCAAATGGAAATGGGTGACGCCTTCTATAACACAATTAAGGCAATATATAACCAACAAAAAGCAAGCTTAATTATCAACGGGGGGATAGCTGGCAACATCTCAATTAACAAGGGTACCCGTCAGGGTTGCCCTTTATCCCCGTTAATATTCATTTTCATATTGGAGGTCTTAAACAACCAACTTAGAGAGGACCCCAACATTAAGGGGATAAAAATCGGAGAAAGAAGCTATAAGCTGAAAGCTTATGCCGATGATCTAGTTGTAACAACTGAGGACCCCAAAGAAAGTATCCAAAGAGCTCTGGAAATCATAGAAGAATTCGGAACTTTAGCCGGATTCAAATTAAATAAAACAAAAACCAAACTGCTGGCTAAAAATCTATCTGATCAGGAGGTGATTTCCTTAGAGAATCAAACAGGACTAAAAACCTATCAAAAAGTAAAATATCTAGGGATTAAGATCAGCGGTAAAAATCTAAACTTATTTCAAGATAATTACACCCCATGTTGGAATGACATCAAGAAAAATCTGGACAGATGGAAAAACTTCAAACTGTCACTTTTAGGTAAAGTAGCCTGCATTAAAATGATGGTTCTACCCAAATTGTTATATTTGTTCCAGACTATCCCAATATTGGGTGGGGAAGATAGAATAAAGGAGTGGCAGAAACATATATCAAAATTCCTGTGGGAAGGAAAAAGACACAGAATAAGTCACTTACATATGATTGATATTAAAGAACGGGGGGGTTTAGCCCTACCCGATTTAACATTATACTATGAGGCCGCTTGCTTAACCTGGCTGAGGGAATGGTGCTGTTTGGACAATCCAGAATTGTTAGACCTAGAAGGATTCAATTTACGCTTTGGCTGGCATGCATATATGATTTATGATAAACACAAAATACACAGAGAATTTGCAAATCACATAATCAGAGGGTCTTTATTAAAGGTCTGGCTGAAGTATAAACATCTGCTGGAGCAGCGAACTCCATGGTGGTGCTCCCCATTGGAGTCGCTGGCAGTGAGACGGAAGAACACGAAAGATAATTGGCCCTCCTATAGAGATCTGTTAGAGAAAAAAAATGATGAAGATCAGTTCCAACTTAAGCCATATGAACAAATTAAAAACAAACTACAAGGGTGGTTCCAATATTACCAGCTGTTTGAGAGATGGAAGGAAGACAAAAAGAAAGGATTTGAGGCAGAGAGCACAAGATTTGAATTAGAAGTGGTTAAGCCAAACCACAAAAACCTGTCGAGAGCCTACCGTCTCTTATTAGATTGGACTGTGTTAGAAGAAGAGACAAAACCCGTTATGATAAGATGGGCCCAAGACATCGGCCATAACATCTTTTTCCAGAGATGGGAAAAGCTCTGGAAAGAAAGCTGGTCTTTTACTGCATGCACTGCCATTAGGGAGAATTCAATAAAAATGTTCTACAGGTGGCACCTCACCCCTCACAGGCTCAATAAAATGTACAAAAAAATATCAAATCAATGCTGGAGATGTGAGGAGGTGGGGGATTATATTCACATATGGTGGCAGTGTAAAGTAATCGAACCATTTTGGCTTCAAATACATGAGGAACTAGAAAAGATTCTCAAGATCAAATATACGAAAATGCCAGAAACCTACCTTCTGGGGATGATTCCACCAGAAATCCCAAACAAGGATAAGAGCTTTTTTCAATATGCAATCGCCGCGGGTAGAGTCCTGGTAGCATCAAACTGGAAACAAAAGAAAGCACCGAATAAAGAAGATTGGTTAAACAAAACGATAGAATATCTGGAGTTAGCAGCACTGTCAGAAAAGCTGAAGGAAAATTCTAGAGACAAAGTACTACAAGAATGGGAACACTTTATTGGATATATAAAAGAAAGATGTGAGTTGAACAGGGAAGTTGCTTGATAACCAGCTCCTGTATTGTTAAAACAGATGATGTAGACATGAGAAAGATATGTAGAATATTAAGAATGATTAAAAAACTAAGAATGAAGGTAAAAGAACATCTAGTAAAATAAGAAACAAAAAGGAAAAGTTTAGATCATAATGTTGAATGTTGAATATACAATGGGAAAAGGTGGAGAGTTAAAGAGGGAGGTCAAGGATTATAATTGAAGATTTTAAAAAATTAAAAAAAAAAAAGAGGACCAATTGGGATGAATGCAACGGGTGTGGTGGTGGGAATGTATGGAAGAAATTTGAATTTTTGTGTAGATTTATTGATTGTTAGTGTATGATTGTTATGTATGCTGTATGTTGGATTTTGTATATTGATAATAAAAACTTAATAAATAAATAAAAAAAAAAAAAAAAAGAAAATTGAGGATTTGGAGGGAAATTTGAAAGGAAAAAAACCTACCACAGATTTTCTGCCAAGGGATTTACAACAGAAAACAGGAAAGAGAGGATTGACACCTAACTTAAAAGGTCTGTTCTGCAAAGAGGAAGATACAGAAGATATAGAGGATGGAATTCTCAAAGAGGAAGAAATGATGGACAGTAAAACTCAAAAGAAGAAAAGAGACTTGCAAACACTAAGGATTGAATTGAGTAAGGATGAAGTTAGGAAGGACACCACATTGCAGAGGAAGAAAGGAGAGTGTCATACGGCTGTGATTGACTGTTGGGCCTGGATTTTTGTGAGGGTTGGGGTGGGCTGAAGAGGATATATTTGGATTTGTTTTTCTTTCCGGTTTAAAGGGTTATGCTGTTCGGATCTGGATACTGCCGTGGATGATTATATGTTAAAAATTAGGAGGTTAGTAGTGGGAAATTTAGGTAAAAATTTCGAGACCAGAGGGAGAAAGTAGAGCAAAAAGTAGAAAATAAGGAGTTTTAAATTAGGTTGGAGTAAGGGAATTTGATAAGGCTTGAGGAAAGGATCAGAAGTACCAAGGTGCTGAGGTTTGGAAAAAGGAGTTTAGTTTAAGCAAAATGATTTTTGTATTTTAGGTTATTATGAAGTTTATGAGTTTGGAAAACTGATAAAGAGGATAGTTAATGAATTCAACAGAGGGGGACTTGAGGAAGTCAAGCGAAATATGAAATTGAGGAATGAAGGAATACCTGGCCCACAGAATTGGGCCAGGTCCAAGCAATGATATTTAATGATGTTAGTTACGTTAAATGTACAATGTTTATGTTTCTCCTGGTGAGAGAGGGGGATGGAAATTTACTTCCTTCAGTGAGAGGGGGGAAGGATGAAAATTTAACGGTATTGTTAAGTGCTTTAAAATTGTTAAAATCAATAAAAAAATTGGGGAAAAAAGATAACAATAACAATAATAATTTATTATTTATACCCTGCCCATCTGGCTGGGTTTCCCCAGCCACTCTGGGCGGCTTCCAACAGAACATTAAAATGCAATACCTGTATTCTATTACAGGTATTTATTTATTTATTTCCTCAGACTTTTAAAGAAGAACAATCTGAGTGAGAGACTGCTGGTGTTCTTCTACCGAGGCTCTATAGAGAGCATTCTTATATACTGTATTTGTGCTTGGTTCTCCAGCTGCACAGCCAGGGAGAAGAAGATACTTCAGAAGGTCATAACCACAGCCCAAAATATTATTGGTCATCCTCTCCCATCTCTGGAAGAACTATACAGTTCCCGTTGCCTTAAAATGGTTAACAATATTTTAAAGGATCCATCTCATCCAGGATATAGTCTCTTTGCACCACTGCCTTCGGGTAGAAGATATAGAACAATTAGATCAAGAACAAGTAGACTGAAGAACAGTTTCTACCCAAGAGCTATAACCATCTTAAACGCTATAACCAGATAATATGACCTTGGAGAGCTGTGATGGGTGTATGTGTGGCTTTTTTTGGTGTGTGTGTGTTTTGTGCTGTTTTTTATTTCTTTCTGTCTTTTTAACGGGATGGCATGCAATTTCGTTGCACTTGTATACCGGTAGCGTTGTGCTTGTACTTGTACAATGACAATAAATTATCTTATCTTATCTTATCTTATTAAACATTAAAAGCCTCCCTAAACAGGGCTGCCTTCAGATGTCTTCTAAAAGTCGGGTAGTTGTTTTTCTCTTTGACATCTGGTGGGAGGGCATTCCACAGGGCGGGTGCCACTACCGAGAAGGCCCTCTGCCTGGTTCCCTGTAACTTGGCTTCTCGTAGTGAGGGAACCGCCAGAAGGCCATCGGCACTGGACCTCAGTGTCCGGGCAGAACGATGGGGGTGGAGACGCTCCTTCAGGTATACTGGGCCGAGGCCGTTTAGGGCTTTAAAGGTCAGCACCAACACTTTGAATTGTGCTCGGAAATGTACTGGGAGCCAATGTAGGTCTTTCAAGACTGGTGTTATGTGGTCTCGGCGGCTGCTCCCAGTCACCAGTCTAGCTGACGCATTCTGGATTAGTTGTAGTTTCCGGGTCACCTTCAAAGGTAGCCCCACATAGAGTGCATTGCAGTAATCCAAGCGAGAGATAACTAGAGCATGCACCACTCTGGCGAGACAGTCCATGGGCAGGTAGGGTCTCAGCCTGCATACCAGATGGAGCTGATAGACAACTGCCCTGGATACAGAATTAACCTGCGCCTCCATGGACAGCTGTGAGTCCAAAATGACTCCCAGGCTGCGCACCTGGTCCTTCAGTGGCACAGTTACCCCATTCAGGACCAGGGAATCCTCCACACCTGCCCACCTCCTGTCCCCCAAGAACAGTACTTCTGTCTTGTCAAGATTCAACCTCAATCTGTTAGCCGCCGTCCATCCTCCAATCGCCTCCAGACATTCACACAGGACCTTCACCGCCTTCACTGGTTCTGATTTGAAAGAGAGGTAGAGCTGGGTATCATCCGCCTACTGATGAACACCCAGTCCAAACCCCCTGATGGTCTCTCCCAGTGGCTGCATGTAGATGTTGAAAAGCATGGGGGTGAGGACAGAACCCTGAGGTACCCCACAAGTGAGAGCCCAGGGGTCTGAACACTCATCCCCCACCACCACTTTCTGAACACGGCCCAGGAGGAAGGAGCGGAAGCACCGTATAAAAGTGCCCCCTGCTCTCAACCCCTCTAGATGGTCCAGAAGGATGTTGTGGTCGATGGTGTCAAAAGCCGCTGAGAGATCCAGCAGAACTAGGAAACAGCTCTCACCTTTGTCCCTAGCCCGCTGGAGATCATCGACCAGTGCGACCAAGGCAGTTTCAGTCCCATGATGAGGTCTGAATCCCGATTGGAAGGGATCCAAATGGTCCGCTTCTTCCAGGCGTGCCTGGAGTTGTTCAGCAACCACTTACTCAATCACCTTGCCCAAGAATGGAAGATTTGAGACTGGGCGATAGTTGGCCATATTGGCCGCATCTAGGGAGAAAGTTAGGCACAGTCTCTTCCTCAGCACTGCAGACCCAAATAAAGGCAGGCCTGGTCCTTTGGAGGGATAATAGAATGCCTGGAAAACTTCATAATAATAGGATGTACCAGAAGTTATAAGCAGGAGAAAGTCAGTCAGGAAATAATGGGAATATTATAGGGTGTGTTCCAATGTTAAATTGACTGCAAACTTGGGTCCCATTTTCCAATCTATCTGACATTTGTAAGTCACCCCAGAAATCTGCCACTAGTTATCTGTGTAAGGTCTTGAGTTTAGACAAGAGCTGGGAGCTGAGTGGTGGGAGAGATGGCAAGGCAGCATGAAGATAATACTGTGGGAGATTATGGAGTTTATGATGTGTATGTGTGTGGCAGTACATCACTACTGTCGCAGCAAGATCACATGTGGGAGAAGTGATCTTTTCTGGTGTTGTGTGTGCCCATACAGCTCCTTGCCAGGGGTACAAGGGACCTAGATATGCCTCTGCACCTCCCTGCAAATTACGTTCAGATGATGATGCTTAACCTAATTCTGTTCTTTCTATTTACCCATCAAGCAAGAAAAGAGTTTTGTTTATGTTCAATTTATTGAAGATTTTCAAGCAGAGAAGCTCGCAATCCAGAGCAAGATGTCTGACCACCCCAGACATACTTAAAAATAATAACCACTTTCCCTCATTCATATAGAAAGAGGGCCATTTCCCTCCACCACGGGGTGGGGCACAACATGCAAATGCTAGCACAGAAAGAAGCAGCTGGATTTTGATTATATGGCAGTAGGTAGACATTTCATCAAAGGGGATCTCAAGAGAAATGCTGGAATTCATTCAGGACCATGGAACTCAGAGTCTGCAACCTCTTGTCCACTTGGAGAGATTTTTTCCTTTGCAATGTTTCCTCCAAGCAACCCTAAAAGTCAGAATAAGAGCAAAAAATGAAGCAAGGGAAGCCACATGATCCAACTGAGGTGGATCTTTTTTAAAAACTCCACAACATTTCCAAGTGAGGTATTTGTGTCAGTTGCAGAGTCATTCTTCCTGTTGGGAGTACGAGACTTCCGATGGCTTCACTCACAAGGGTCGTAGGAGCCTGCAAGCCCACACACCACTACAAGGTGATGATCCAGTGAGTGAGAAGCACATTCAGAGGCACATTGTGCCTAACAATGAAGGTGGAACAGAGTCATTGTGGCTGCTAAGCATTGATAGCCTTCTGTGAAAGACCTCAAAGCAAACTTGGGAAGTGAACCATCTGCCCCAGGACTTCACTCCAGCCCATGACAGAACTTAGATTGTCTCCTCCTTTCCTGCATTCCAATTTATAACATTTATACCCCACCTTTTCTCCAAGGAGCTCAAGGTGGCATAAATGGTTTTCCCCTTAGAAAAACACTGTTGTGTAGGCTGGGTTGTGAGACAGTGACTGACTCAATGTCAACCTGTGAACTTCCTGGCTGAGTCAGGATTTGATCTCTGGTCTCCCAGGTCATCTCTTACCACTACTCCACATTGGCTCAGTTGCCAAATCATTTCCTTAAATCCCCACCAAGACAGCTACTAACAGCTCCTAGTAGCCACCAGCCAACCAAGTGTTTGCTGCACACAGTAGTGGCTGGCTTTGTGATGTGGGTGGGGCCGTGGTCTTTTCCTGGCTTCCCAGCACCATGCGATACTGGCAGTTACTCAGAGGAAGTGGGTAAAGGCAGCAGGGTCCCAGAGCAGTGAAGGCACTACTGGCTGTACATTTAAGGAAGCATCTTTAGCCCTTGTCAGTGCCTATTGGGGAAGGATCTTTAGCTGCCAGCTATACAACAGTCAAGTGAAACCATCTTTCTCCACACAGTTATGTGAACTGAAAACTTGGCTGGTATTGAATGTTACAAGCACTGAGATATTAGCACTTACCATGCATTCATCCCTTGAGGGTCACGGACAATCCTCTTGACACAGTTAATATCATTTGTGATGTCATCATTTAAGAACGCTGGCAAAGATTTGTCAGAAAGCAAAGGAGGTTACTGGGGATTCCTAAAATGCAAACCTCAGAATACAAACACCCCCAAGGTTGCAGGGGCTGCCTCTGAACTGTGGAAAACCTTTTCCTAGAGGTCCATCCAACTCCAAGCCTGAATACTTTTGGGGAGCACTTAAAGCATTTCCCCATTGAGCTGGCATTCAATCATTATAGCACCAAGCAGGGGATCCCTTCTAGTCAGCTACATTTTAGCCAGAGAAAGAAATCAGTTCTTTAGAAATGGCCCATCTCATCCTCCACCCAGACAAGCAAGGTCACGGTACCAGGACACATTGCAACCTGGTGAAAGCAGGAGGATACAGAGCAGAGGCAGTGGGACAGAGCATGGCCTAGTGAGAGGTCATGGCCTAGGGCAATGTTTCCCAGTCTGTGGGTCACGACCTGCAAGTGGGCAGCCAAACCAGTTGAAGTGGCTCAATTGCTTCTGTGCTCCCCCCCCCCCGGGAATACTTTGGTAAGGCGTGCTAGGACCTTTGGTAAGTAAGGCTAAATGGAAAGGAGGGGGGTGGGGAGGAACAGCAGGGATGTCCCAGCATATTCAGGATTCTGCTATCCACCAACCTTGTGCTGGGGGAAGCAGCAATGACTGTACTGTACTCTTTGCAGTTTTCCCTATGCTCACCCCAATGGCTTTAACTCAGGGGTCAGCAACCTTTTCCAGCCGTGGACTGGTCCATCGTCCCTCAGACCAAGGTGGGGGTGGACTATATTTTTTTTTGGGGGGGTGAACAAATTCCTATGCCCCACAAATAACCCAGAGATGCATTTTAAATAAAAGGACACATTCTACTCATGTAAAAACACACTGATTCCCGGACCGTCCGTGGGCCGGATTGAGAAGGCGATTGGACCGCACCCGGCCCCTGGGCCTTAGGTTGCCTACCCCTGCTTTAACTCAAACAAATAAATGGAACCTTCACTATGTGAAACATTTTGAATTTCATTATGTCGTTTCATTTGTTATTATTAACTGTGTCATTAAAAGTTCATCACAAATTCAACAAAGAAGGGGGCATAGGAAGAGAGAAGTGTGGGAGACACATTTTAAAGTTTATTATTAGTACCAGCATTTCTGGAAGTCCAAAATTCATTTGACATTAAATCTGTAGTCACCATGTCTTGCAAATTTGGATTTGTGGGTCACCATACCAAACACACTGGGAACCACTGACTAAGGACAGTCCTGAGAGCTGGACAGTTACACCTGGGGGGGGGAGGTAGGGAGGTTGTGGATTTCTTTTTTTAAAAAGTCTTCATGTAAATTCAGCAGTTTTTTAGTGTGAAATTCTCCTGAATGACAGCTTTGTATGCAATTTTTTGTAATCTAATGTACTTTTGTATGCAATTTTTGTAAATATATCTATTTATAGGCATACTGTGCCCAATGCAGTTGGCTTGAGAAGTGCATTGCAAGATTAGAAATGTGAGTTTTGAAGAATGTGCTGTGTCTTTTTCCGTGTATTATTTCAGAAAGCCCAAATTAGGTAGATTCACCAAATGTGAACTGAATTAAAGAAGTGTAAGCTAGCATTCCCTGCAGTATCAAGTTGCTTACCATTGCAGGAGCTTCTACACCCATTGGCTGTTGGCCGATGTCCATTGTCGCACCACCAGCGGCTGTTTATCTGAAAGAGTCCATAGTCACGACTGCCATCGGAGTTTGGCCGCCCCTTGGCTCTGGTGTTAAATCTGCTTTCATGATAAGCAGTACAGATCCCTGGAACAAAGTGAACAAGAAAAGGACTACAATTTGGGTATACACTCGGTGTGCAATCTTTTTTGTCACAATTTTGAAATAGAATAATTTAAAAACATTCTTTCAATGTTCACTATGGAAGCTGCCTGTAATGTCTACTCCCCCCCAATGGTCTTAAATAGAAATTTGCACAAACAACAAATGAAAGTTGGGACATTTTGATGGGCAGCAGGGTGTGTGAACCTTTTCCTGAAAAGAAGTCCCCATTTCAGCTTTGCCCTAAAACACCAGCAATTGCAAGATGAAGGGAAAGGAAGAGCAAACTCACAGTTGGCCAGGCTGACGCGATGGTATCCATCCAGCCCAGCCCGTTTCAGACGTGCAGCCAGTTCACATCTCCTATACACTTTGGCTTCATTCCCTGCAAGGAGGAGGCAGAAGAGGGTGAGGGCCAGAACCTTCATCTCTGTGATTCTCTGGAGAGTGATGCTTGGATTCCCTGGGATCCCCAGTGGCTTTTGTAGACCAACGTTTTGGGCGGAGTCCAGATGGTGAGCAGAACACTAATGGGGGGAAGGGAATAAGTATTAATAGGAACCCCGCCCCCTGCAAAAAAAAAGACACATGATGCAATTCTGGTTTGATATATGATAACAGTGTGCAACTTAGGAAATATCTCAACATTCACTTAACATTTTCAATGGAAGAGATTAAAGCATCTGTGTAATATTAAATAATTACCTAATAGGAAAACAGCAATATGTTTGTCTTTTCCAGCAAAAACAATCAAGAGAGTCTTGTGGCATCTTAAAGATTAATAAATGAATAGTTTATTATTGTTATTGTTACATTCTCTTTATATACCACCCTTTATCAAAAGATAACTCTGGTGCTGGGAGGTCAGGTTCACAGCAGTACTGCTTCTCAGCAATCACTCCTGCCAAATGGCAAGGAAAGCATTTGTTGAGAAACAAAATATGTAGCAGTGGAGAAAAAGAAATAGAAGTGTAGTGAGACTGGAATGAGATGAAAACAGAAATTCACATTTTCTGGGACTTCTGGGGAGGTAATGGCAGACTAGGCATAATTATGCAGTGATTGAAATAACCGGGATATATATCTTGATTACCAAAACTCCTCTTTGAAATAAGGGAATTCAAGGGTTAGACCAGAGCTTTCCAAACTTTCCATGTTGGTGACACACTTTTTAGGCATGCATCATTTTGCAACACAGTAATTCAGTTTTACTAACAAACCGGAGGTTAAATGAACCCCTTTTCAGCCCTGGGAGGAGCATGGAGAACATGGAGAGCATTTGTGTGACACACCTGTCAGGAAAACGTCCTGCTCACAAGTAGGACCCTGGCAGAGACACATGCCCGACTGGCATGTTCCCTCCCTCCTGGGCGATCGTTCGGGAGCTTCTTAGCCTTCTTCAGCCCCTGGACATTACAGTGATTGATGCCAGAAGACATCAACACACTCTTAGGCATCCGCAGAGTTTGCCCAGCTTGCGTGACAGACCACAGCAACTCAGCATGTTTGCTAACCTACTTTATTACATATAATACACACAGAGCTCTTCAACATGGCTCTCTCTCTCTCTAGCATCAGACAGCAAAGAGAAAGAACAAAGGACAATAGTCCTACTTGTGGGAACACAGTAAGACAAAACATCCTGTCTTCCGTCACTTCCCACTTCCCACTCTGTGGAATCAAAACACATACCCAGTCATGTGATAAAACAATAAACCCATGACTGCACACAGGGAATGAATCTCCCAACAACACCTTCACACTGCAAGCGACACACTAATGAGAAGCGACATACAGTTTGGAAAGCTCTGGGTTAGACTCTCATGCTCAGAAGAAGGTATTTGTCACATCAAGAACAAATAGGTTTTTTGAGGGAAATTCCAATTAACAGGCTAAAACTGTGGCTATTGGGGAGTTAGGGCTATATGGGTGGCTGTGACCCCAAAGTGGTGGACACTAAAGGGATTTACCTCTTTGTGGGGAGTCTGTTTCAGTGGGAGAATGACAAGGGCTGCCCTGTTAATATCTGGAGACTAATGGTATAGATTTCTCCCCTCATTCCCCTTCATCTTCAGGTAGAGAGGCCTGGAGGGCTGCATGTGCAAATTGGTACTCTATTTTTGGCAATGCATAGCCAGTCACATTACTTACATGGTTTGGTTATGTAAATATGAAACTATTGTTATGAGTTGGTGGGTGTAAATTGCGAACCACCTGAAAAAGTCTCCTGCTGCTGTTTTCTGCAGATGCAATAGAGGCGGTGAAGAAAGTCTTCTTCGCCATCGCTACCACCACTTGGTAGGCTTGACATTGAGCTCTAACCCGTGTCCGGTCAGATTCAGAATGAGTTATCCGCCACCGGCGCTCTAGCTGTCTCAACTATTGTTTCATCGCCCTCAGCTCCGGGGAAAACCACGGGGCTGTCCAGGCTCCATGCAATCGGAGAGGGTGCTTCGGAGCCAAACAGTCAATAGCCCTGGTTAACTCCGCATTCCAGCGGGTCACCAGGGAATCAGCTGAAAGACCATCAACATGGGATAAAGCATCCCCTACCACTCTCTGGAAACCATTTGGATCCATCAAATGGTGGGGGCGGACCATCCGAATCGGTCCCACCTCCCTGCAGAGGGGAAGGGTCGCGGAGAAGTCCAGCTGCACCAGGAAGTGATCTGACCATGGCACTTCTTTAGTTTCACTTTTTTTTAATGTCAGATCACCAGCATCCATAGAGATGAATACCAGGTCTAAGGCATGTCCTTAGCTATGAGTTGGGCCAGACTTATTCAGGGACAGCCCCATGGAGGCCATGCTTTCCACGAAGTCCCGAGCGGCCCCTTGTAAGGTCGTGTCGGCATGGATGTTAAAATCCCCTCGGACAACCAAACTAGGTGTCTCCAGGAGAACATCTGCCATGACCTGAAGCAGCTCGGGCAGGGAATCCTTGGTGCAGCGGGGAGGTCGGTACACCAAAAGGAATCCTGTACTGCCCCTATTGCCCAACTTCCAGAACATGCACTCAGAGAACTGGGTCTTCCCAATAGGACGCCTGGTGCAAACTAATGATTTCCTAAAAATCACTGCAACCCCCCCTCCCCACCCACAAGGCCTGGGTTGCTGTGCGTAAGAGAAACCTGGTGGACAAGCAGCGGCAAGGACAGGCCCATCTGCCTCATCCAACCAAGTCTCTGTTACACATGCCAGGTCAAGTCCTCCATCCACAATCAGGTCGTGGATGGCAGTTGTCTTATTCATCATTGACCTGGCATTGCACAGCAGCACCTTCAGGGGGAAAGCTGCTCAAGATCATTGTTTTTGTATGCCTTCTCCTAGTTTTCTCATAAACCACTTTCTACCCCCAGGGCCAAGAACAAATGGAAAAGCTGCAGTACATGAACCTAATAAGAGCCTGGCTGGGTCAGGTGGAAGGACCATCTATTGCAGCATCCTGTTTTTATAGTGGTGAACCGCTTGCTGTGCTGGGCAATGCTTTGCCTTGTAGTGACCTTGAATGAAAGAACATGTTCCAGAACAATTTGCCAAGCATTTATTAGGACTTTGCTTTGGGAGAAATCAGACTCTCACACTGGTTCAGGACTGCAATACTTCAATGACCACCTCTCTCAATATGAACCAACCTGAACCTTGCGATGATCATCTGAGGCCCCTAGTTTAACCTCCGGTTTGCTAGTAAAACTGAATTGCTGTGTTATGAAATAATGCACATCTAAAAAGTGTCTCACCAACATGAAAAGTCTGGCTGTGCCCTAAGTGGGTAGAGACAGAGGAGACAAGAGAATTCTGAAGGTTAAGACTGCAATCATATGTCTTCTTCTTTGGCAATCCCTCGTAGCCAAGTAAGTTCCTCTTCCATAAACATGGTTTTAACAGTGAGTCCATAAGTGGCTGTGGAGCCCAATTCTGGATCCACACGTCCTTCCACAGTGAGGACATAGCTTTCTGGATGGGAGTAGATCACGGTGAGGGTTTGCCAAGTGTGCCTTCCTCTTAGCATGTTTCTCCCTTTTGTCCTGAGTTTGAGTATCTTCAAAGCCCATGACACTTTTGGTAAAGGCTGTTCTCCAATTGGAGCGCTCGCAGGCCAGTGTTTCCCAGTTGTTGGTGTTTATACTACATTTTTTAACATTTACCTTGAGAGAGTCTTTAAACCTCTTTTGTTGACCACTAGCATTACGCGTTCCATTTTTAAGTTCGGAATAGAGTAGTTGCTTTGGAAGAAAATAATCAGGCATCCGCACAACATGACCAGTCCAACAAAGTTGATGTTGAAGAATCATTGTTTCGACACTGGTGATCTTTGCTTCTTCCAGTACATTGGCATTAGTTCGCCTGTCTTCCCAAGTGATGTGTAAATTTTTTCAGAGACATGGTTGATAGAATCTTTTGAGGAGTTCATAGAATCATAGAATCATAGAGTTGGAAGAGACCCCAAGGGCCATCCAGTCCAACCCCCTGCCAAGCAGGAAACACCATCAAAGCCTTCCTTACAGGTGGCTGTCAAGCCTCTGCTTAAAGACCTCCACAGAAGGAGACTCCACCACACTCCTTGGCAGCAAATTCCACTGTTGAACAGCTCTTACTGTCAGGAAGTTCTTCCTAATGTTTAGGTGGAATCTTCTTTCTTGTAGTTTGAATCCATTGCTCCGTGTCCGCTTCTCTGGAGCAGCAGAAAACAACCTTTCTCCCTCCTCTATATGACATCCTTTTATATATTTGAACATGGCTATCATATCACCCCTTAACCTTCTCTTCTCCAGGCTAAACATACCCAGCTCCCTAAGCCATTCCTTATAAGGCATCGTTTCCAGGCCTTTGACCATTTTGGTTGCTCTCCTCTGGACACGTTCCAGCTTGTCAGTATCCTTCTTGAACTGTGGTGCCCAGAACTGGACACAGTATTCCAGGTGAGGTCTGACCAGAGCGGAATACAGTGGTACTATTAATTCCCTTGATCTAGATGCTATATTCCTATTGATGTAGCCCAGAATTGCATTGGCTTTTTTAGCTGCTGCATCACACTGTTGACTCATGTCAAATTTGTGGTCTACCAAGACTCCTAGATCCTTTTCACATGTACTGCTCTCAAGCCAGGTGTCACCCATCCTGTATTTGTGCCTTTCATTTTTTTTGCCCAAGTGTAGTACTTTACATTTCTCCCTGTTAAAATTCATCCCGTTTGCCTTGGTCAATTTCTCTAATCTGTTAAGGTCATTTTGAAGTGTGATCCTGTTCTCTGGGGTATTAGCCACCCCTCCCAATTTGGTGTCATCTGCAAACTTGATCTGGATGCCCTCAAGCCCATCATCCAGTTGGAGATGGCATTTATAAGAGGTCCATGTTTCACAATTGTATGTGCACATACCTTGGGGGTAAGCACCATGAAAGTATACATGGCTAGTAGGGACGCGGGTGGCGCTGTGGTCTAAACCACTGAGCCTCTTGGGCTTGCTGATCAGAAGGTCAGTGGTTCAAATCCCCGTGACGGAGTGAGCTCCCATTGCTCTATCCCAGCTCCTGCCAATCTAGCAGTTCAAAAGCACGCCAGTGTAAGTAGATAAATAGTTACCACTGCGGCGGGAAGGTAAATGGCGTTTCCGTGCGCTCTGGTTTCCATCACAGTGTCCTGTTGCGCCACAAGCAGTTTAGTCACGCTAGCCACATGACCTGGAAAGCTATCTGTGGACAAATGCCGGCTTCTTCAGCCTGAAAGCGAGATGAGCGCCACAGCCCCATAGTTACCCAGGGGCATCTTACCCATAGACGTTAGTGGCGCAGGGCACCAGAGTGCCAGATTTTGGAGGGGGCAACTTCTGTGGCTCTGGGTGCTCATGCTGCGATGCGCGTGCCCACGAGGCGAGAGCTTCCTTCCCGCCCCTCGGCTGCTTTTGTATGCTTCCTTGTTGCTGCCTGCCACCCTTCCTCGTGTCAGCGGCGCTACGTCAGGAGTGGGCAGGGCAGCTCTCCTTCAGCATCCACGCGCTCCAGAGGAGTGCGCTGGGCAGGGAAGGGGCCTGCCGGGGCGCCAGCTGCTGCTGGTGACCACTGGGCAAGGTCACCCTGGTTCAAGTGCTGCTGGGAGCCAGTGCAGGCAGGGAAGGAGGGAGGGATCGTGAGGAGGGAGAGCAGCTGCTGCCTTGACTCCAGCTTCCGTGCTGGGGAAAGCCTGGCTGGGATGCTCTCTGGAGGATGTGTCACTCAAGGGATGGGGGGGGGAGGAAGGAAGTGCCTGTGGAAAGTTGTGTAGTAACCAGAGAGAGAAGGGAAGGGGAAAGCGCTGTTTCGTGGGTGTTTTGGTCTCCACAGGGTGCGAATCGAAGCAGCCCATTGGAAGTCAGTCATCTAATCCTCATGCATGTGCATTTATGTTCTTGTGCCCATTGGAGGCCAATATAGCCGCGCGCCCCCCCATCTCCAGATGCAACCCTTAGAGAGCCGGGAAGAAAGCTGAAAGGAGGGAAGAGAGATTGGTCATACACCAGATTTGCAGTTCAAGGGATAGATGGACAGTGGCTAAAATTCTCCCTTCTGCCCCTCACATAGCTCACACAAAACTTGGCAAAGTGTTACCAAAGGGCTTCTCTAATCGCACTGTGCACACTGCATGTTTTCTATCTGCAAGATGTAGCCCTTGTTTTCTGGTGTATATGCTCCTAGTAAAGTACTTTCACTGACTACCACCACCCCATTGGGCTCCTTGGGGACGTTATTATTATAACGCTAGCATGCATGTCCTGCTCAGGCTTCTTTATTTATATTTTAGGGGTGGGGAACATTCACATTTATTTTGCATGTGTAAGGTGGCAGCTCCATTCCAGAAGTTACTAAAATAAATTCAAACGCAATGCAAGCGTACCTGTGCTGTACTACTGCCAGCTGGGAGGCCAGCATAATAGACCAGTATTGTAGATCTAGAGGACATTGTGGGCAGCAGACATTTGGCCATACACTGGTACCTTGGTTTACGAACTTAATCCGTTCCGGAAGTCCGTTCTTAAACCGAAACTGTTCTTAAACTGAGGCACGCTTTCCCTAATGAGGCCTCCCGCCTCCGGTGCCCTTCCACTGTTCTGATTCCGTTCGTAGACTGAGGTAAAGTTCTCAAACCGGGACACTATTTCTGGTTTTGCGGAGTTTGTAAACCAAATCATTCTTAAACTGGACTGTTCTTAAACCGAGGTCCCACTGTACTGTTTAGTCCTGCATACTTCACCAGCAAAAGTTTAGGCCACCAGTCTAAACTGGGCAGAACAGGACCACACAGCATCAGCTTGAAACGTTCTGTGCTATGCTCTGAAAGCATACAAAGCTAAAATGCAAAAAATGAAAAGAATGACAAGGAGAACTCTTTAGTCAAGTAGGAAAACCCCCCAAATTTCCTTAATTCCTCTTGCAAAATACCTCACTTGCAACCAAGTTAAACAGCCATTTCTCAAAGATTAGGGTTGGCCTCTAGTTTACCATTGGGTGTCAGTTGGTGGGCTTTTGTTCCTAATCGGTGAAGCTGTTTACAACATACCACTTGTCAGCCATTGATCACAGCATCTTTTTTGTGTCCTTCCTAGCGTGTTAGATCATAAAGTCAGCGAGTTACACTGCAGGAAGTTAATAATGTAGCTTATTTAATATATATTTTCCTATTTCCATAAAAGGGAAAATAATATCTACTTGAAAGGAATTTGACAAAGCTTCAATTTATTGTGAATTGGTGAATTATAGAAAGTTTGTGACCAATAACATAGCATTGATGTCAGTGAACAGCTGAATTGCCAGCTTCTTATCTGTAGTAGTTGTTTGCTGGTCCTCCTGTCGTGCGGACTTTGTTAGGGGCACAAAATTTAAACACCCAGTGCTGCCTCAATACAGCTGTGCCCTTCTGTTGCTGGGCTCTCTTGAAAATGGTTTTTCCATGTGAACCAGGAAGTGACCTCTCCAGACAATGGAACAACTCTTCTTTTCTAATCTCTGCAGCTGCGATCTCCTGCGTGACACCAACACTGTTAGGCAGTGCGCATGTGTACTTCATCCGTTTCCCTCCCTCCCACTGACCCTTCTGCACAGCCAGGGTGCTGACAACCCATGCTACACCACTCAGGCCTCCCAGGTCCATCACTTTTAACCACTGCTGTACAGTGGCTCAGTTGTTAGACTGTTCCCTTAAACTCACATCTGGATACTTACAGCTCCCAACAGGCAAGAGCCACCAAAAGCCATTGCTGTACATTTAAGGAAGCATCTTGGAGGCATCATCAGTGCCTAGTGAGGAAGAATCTTCAGCTGCTAGCTGCAACAAAGCCTAGTGAAAGACACGTCTCTATGCAGTCACAACAATTGAAATCTCAGCTGCTATTGAGTCTTGCCAGCAGTGAGAAGTTAGCAAGACTCACCAGGCATCCATCCCTTGGGGGTCACGAACAACTGTCTTAGCACACTCAAATGTCATCTGTGATGTCATCATCTGTGAAAGCTGTTGAAAAAATGATCAGAAAGAAAAGGAGGGTATTTGGTTTTCTAAAGAGCTTCTTTCCAACCCCATAAAGCACATCCTGCCTTTGCACTCAGGAAGGATACATTGGGTTGCCTCAGAATTGTGGAAGTGCTTTCCCCTTCAAACTCAAAGCTGGAATACTTTGGGGGAGTATTTAGAGCACAGGTGTCAAACACAAGGCCCGGGGGCCAAATGCGGCCCGCCAGACCTCGTCATGTGGCCCGTGTAGCCTCCGCCGGCCGCCAGCCTTGCTCCAACTCCTGGGCTGCAGGTTGCCACCACCGCCTCCTCCTCCTCCTGCTTTTGTGGCCTCCCCTCCTTCCCTTCCCCACGCGCTTGTTTTTAAAGTTTATTTCACAGAGCCCACTAGGGGCGCTCCGCGTCCTTGCAGCCTCGCTCTCTGGCTCCCTCCCTCGCCGGAGCGAGCGAGCAACTTGCGGCGCTCTTCTTCGGCGCGGCTGAACTTTTCCTCAACTCTTTCGCCGCCTCGGCTGAAGTTCACCAGCGATCCTTCCCCACCCCCCTCCCTCCCTCTCTCTCTCGCCACCACCCCGGCAGACAAACACACAAACAGTGCCAAGCCAGGGAGCAGAGCCGGGACTTCTCCCCTCCCCCCCCCACGCTCCCCGTGTCGGAGGCGAGGAAGTGGGGAGAAAAGAGAGAGGAGAGACACCCAACGTGCCGCCGCCGCCGCGCACCATCTCTCTCTCTTTCCAGCAAACCAGCCACGAGGTGGATGGACGTTGGGCAGCTGAGGCTCTCGGGCGCCAGTTCTGCGCCGGGGGCGGGCCGGATCTGTGGGGCCAGTGGCTGACCCCCACCCTCCCCGCCCCTCCACCCAGAGCGGAGCCCTCTCCATCCCACCCCACGGACCCACATCTTTCCCGGACGCCTAGCAGGGCAGAGAAGGGAGCGCGCAACAGAAAGAGCGATTGCACCTACTTGCGGCCAGTTTCCTCGCTCTGCCTTTGGATCGCATTGCTGACAAATCCCACGGACGTTGCTTGGATGGTTGCTTGGGGTGGGGGGGATATCTGGGGTCGGGGTGGAGGGTGGGGAGGGAAATCAATGGAGGGGCTTTCCCCCCCCTCTCTCTTTCTCTCCGTTTTTCCCACCCTTCCTGCTTCCCCCACTCTTTTCTTTCTCTCTTTCTCACTCACTCTGTTTCTCTCTCTCTCTCCCAACCCCAAAGCTTGCTATCTTCTCCAGCATTGTCAGTTTGGACACCTTCGCACATGCGCAAGGGCGGCTTCTCCCTCTCGCTCTCCTCTTGCTCGCCCTCGACTTTTAAGAGAGGGAGGGAGATGCCGGATGATGAGCTGATACGACCTGCGATTTATTAATTGTGGACGGCGATTCTTCTTTGTGCACCCTTGGCCGGTGCACTCCCCCCCAAACACACACACTTTTCTCATCAGCACAACCATTATTTCGCAGGGCGACCCTAGGAATGAGTAAAGCGGCGCTTATGTGCAGTGGACCAACCCGGCTCCCCCATCGCTGCGAGGTGGCCTCAAGGGCGCACCTGGAGGTCCCGGCAGGTGTGCTGCTGCTGCCTCCGCCGTCTGCATGGGGAGCCTCTCTTTTTTCGCAGGTGCAGCCATTGGGGATTTTGCAAAGAGACAGGTCACCTAGCTTCCCCCCCCCCCACGCTTTTCCTCTCCGCCAACCCAGAATCCTTGAGAAGGAGCTCTAGCAGGGGTGCCAAATTGAGTAAAATAGGAGGGGGGGCGGCTCAGGTAAACCCCACTCTGCATAATCACAAGATGCGGCTCGCACACACCAACCATTGATTTTAATGGCAATGCCCATCCATTTTGCAGGGGCCCAGCCCCCTCAATATTTTGTATGTTTAAAAAAAAAAATTACTGTCTGTTACCAAAAATCATTTTTCAATAAATTGTACAATAATTGTACATTTGAATATCTACTTGCCATTATTCTGACTATGTTTCTGCTTTCAGAGCTAGTTATTACTTACATTATTACAAAAAACAGTAATAATTGAATGCAGTGACAATAATTTATGATAATAAAGAGTGGACACATAGTCCTACAGATACAACCGGCCCTTTGAGGGTGACCAAACTGCTGATGCGGCCCCCAATGAATTTGAGTTTGACACCCCTGATTTAGAGCATTTCCCCTTTGAACTGGCCTTCAGATATTAGGGCAGGGTTGAAGAGTATGTTTCAGCCTGAGGGCCACAATTCCTCTTGGGAAGTCTTATGGGGGCCACATGCTAGTGCAGAGGCAAAAGTGGGTGGGTCAAAGGATAGGACTCTTTATGCAGCCAGCTACAGAAGCCACAGAACAGTTTTCAATCCCCATCTTGTCTCTTTATACTCCAGGCAGGCAAGCAAGGGGTTCTCATCACAGTTCAAGGGCACATTCAGGTGAAGCACTTGAGCTGCACACAGAACAGGGCCATGAGACAGGGCATGGTCAAGGGAAAGTCATGAGAGGTGGACAGATATGTCTGGAAGGCCACATTTGCCCTGAAGTTCTCCCTCCCTGTGTGGGGGTTATGTGTTTGTGTGTTAATTATAGTGACTACAAGTTCAGAGAAAAGTTTGCCCTCTCCCCTCATCATATGTGCCCTGTGCCCTTGCCAAATCTGCTTCAGAGGGTCAGGGGGACCCTTAGAATAAGGTTACCAGATGTCCCCGTTTCCCGGGGACAGTCCCCAGATTTACAAATCCATTTTGGTTCCCTCAGTTTCACATTTTCCCAATCTCAAATTCAGTTCATGACATTTCTTCAGCAATTTGCAAAAAATCTAATAATAATAAATTCCTAATTTATTGTAGTGTGAATTTCTCATAAAAACACATTTTTGTATGCACTTTGAAATTATGTACACATTTTTAAAAGCTATTTCCTCTAATATAAGGCATTTTGGTATGTTATTTTCACTAATAAATTAATCTTTATGCACACTTTCTGTAATATATGCATTTTTGCAAACATTGGTTGGAGAAGTGCACCACAACATTCAGGTAAGTGCAGATTTCAAAGGGTACCTGTGTTTCAATTTGTGTACTGTATCATAAAGTGTGAATAGATTTGTCTTTAAAATGCTAATGGAATTGACTACCTTCCACCATTCCTACTGGAGACCAGTAACATCAAACCCTCCAAGTGTCCCTATTTTCCAAGGATGTCCCAGATTTACAGTAGCAGTCCCAGTTTCTGATTTGATCCTAGAATGTCCCGCTTTTCTTAGGACATCCCTATTCTATCAGAGAAATGTTGGAGGGTATGGAGTTAACCAACCCCCGAGCCATCTGAAGGCAGCCCTGTATAGGGACGTTTTTTTAATGTTTAATATGTTGGAAGCTGCCCAAAGTGGCAACTGAGTCAGTTGGGTGGGGTATAAATAGTAAAATTCTTCTTACTATTATTGAATAGGACATCCCTATTCAATCCCAGGTGGCGCTGTGGGTTAAACCACAGAGCCTAGGGCTTGCCGATCAGAAGGTCGGTTCGAATCCCCGCGACGGGGTGAGCTCCCGTTGCTCGGTCCCAGCTCCTGCCCACCTAGCAGTTCGAAAGCATGTCAAAAGTGCAAGTAGATAAATAGGAACCGCTCTGGCGGGAAGGTAAACGGCGTTTCCGTGCGCTGCTCTGGTTCGCCAGAAGCGGCTTTGTCGTGCTTAGACAAACGCCAGGTCCCATGGCCAGTAAAGCCAGATGAGCGCCGCAACCCCGGAGTCATCCACGACTGGACCTAACGGTCAGGGGTCCCTTTACCTTTATCTTTATTTTCATCAGAGAAATGCTGAAGGTTGTGTAACATTTCCCAGAAGAAAGCTGAAGGCATTTCAAAAGAGGAACCATTTCTTGTAATAACAGCCCCAACATCCAGTTTCACCAGCTTGTGCAGTCCCCCCCCCATTGTTTCAAAACCTGTAAAACCTGAATAAACAGTCTATTTCCCATGTTCCACTTTTGCATGTGTTCATTCCTAAGTCCTTTCTGCCCTGTTGCCTCATTTGCCTTAAAAATTGCACAAATTCCATATTTAAATATATTTCTGAACATATTTTTCCCCAAGGCTGCTTTCACATAACCTATGCACAAATTCCATATTTAAATATATTTCTGAACATATTTTTCCCCCAAGGCTGCTTTCACATAACCTATTTATTGATTATACGTCCTGGTGGGGTTTTTGTGTTTTTTTTTGCACAAAGTTTGTGAGAAAATTAGACAACATTAACTACGGTAGTTACTGAGCATTCACTGTGAATAGTTTTGGGGAAGCTTACTGTATATGATGTTGCATCAAGCAATTTCCATCCTCCCTTCCACAGGTGGGCGGGGTTTGCGGCACCGAGCGGGGGTCACCTGGGCGGGTGCCACCTACCTAGGCTGGCCCTTTGACCCGCCCTCGGCCAGGTGGACAATGGACAGTCGGCCGGGGGGGGGGGTCAAGGGCAAAGTAAAAGAGGCTGAGGCCTTCAGCCAGGCCTCTTTGGTTCTTTCTCCTCCCAGTGCATTTCTCTACCACTTTCTGTATTGCAAAAAGTCTGGGTTTTTGGTGGTGGCAGCAGGCCCAGACAGAGGGTGAGCCATATGGGCCACTTGGCCCGGGCCTCCGATTCCAAAGGGGGCCTCAGTCAGCATATTCACAATCGCTCACCTGGTTGTGTTGGAGAGGTGAGGGATTGTGAATACGCCCTTGGTAAGCAAGTAAGGTAGTCAAGTGAAGTGTTTGTGATGGTGGGCCATGTTTTTCATGCTGTTAAAAGTTGATGAGTTTTTGTTTGAAATCTTGTTTGCCAAAAATTTAAACCACGCGTAACTTAAAGATAAGTGTGTTGGCTTTCTTATCGCTAATATTTTTTTTTTTAATGATGAAAATTTGATGAAGATGTGGCCATTTGTTTAAAATTTTGTTGACTAGGCCAGGAATATTACTTACACCCGAGGAGTACATATAGCTCAATGAGGATAAAATTTGGTGGAAACCATGTTTTTTAAAGAAATAGTGGCTTACGAGCAATAGTGGCTTTCTCACAAGCATACATCTTTTTAAAGAGTAGAATAAGAAGATAATAAATAATAGTCAAAGTTGTCTACTTAAAAATAGATTTTAAATACATTTTTGAACTATTAAAAATTGTATAATACATTTTAAAATGAATAATGTATTTATTGTAAAATGTATTTAAAATTATAACACTTATCGGAGACCCCCAGGGTAAAAAAAAAGGGGGCCACATTATCTACCTGGCCCGGGCCTCTGCCTGGCTCTGCAAGGGCCTGGGTGGCAGGGCAGGGGTGGGGGAGAAGAGGAAATTATTTTTTTGCACAATAATGCAAAATCAACTTTTGCCAAATCAACACTGGTAAAACCTGAATATGTTGGTATATGATTGAATTCCACCAGAAAAGAGTGAAAGTATGGAAGTGTCCCAAATCCAGGTTTAAATCCAGCGTCTGTTGTGCTTCCTGCCTGTTCCTTCACAAGTTTCTTTCTAAATTTCTTTTATAACAAATGTATGCATTTTATCATGCAGTGCACACTTAAAAATGCCTTCTTGAGTGGAGACCTGCATTGCAACATTTGGAAAAGTGTGAAATTGGAAAGATCTTCACATTTGCCCAGGAGCTGCAGGTTGGGTCAGAGCAGGTCACGCCAGTTCATATGGGAAATTGCAAAAGGACAACTTCTTCATCTGTCCTGAACTGAAAAGAGGAAAAACTGGGGGGTGTTATGCAGATGAAGGGTCACATTCCCTTCTGAGGGCCAAACGCCAGTGGTGGTTGAGGCCAGCAGCAAAAGTAGGACAATGACTACACATTTTATATTTATACAGAAAATTAGTTTCTACAGAAACTCACAAAAACCTCTCTATGTCCAATCCAATGAAGCAATAGTCATTAAAATACTAAGAGGACACAATCCAGGTCAAGGTTAGGATTAGGGTCGCAGGCCAAGGCGGTGCCTGGAGGTGCCAGCCCATTCTGGTAGCCTGGAAGGAGAAGGAACCAGGTGCCCTGAGCAAGCTATAGTTCCAAGCATTCAGGGCACCAAGTGCTGTTAGGAGACCCCTGTTCCCCCCCATGAGCTACAGTTCCCAGCGTTCCCTAGGAAGAGAAATGGGCTTGGGAACTGTAGTTCTGTCAAGGGAATCACAATGCCCAGAGCAAGCAATATTTTCCAGGGTGCTTTGGGGGACATTGTGGGAACTGTAGCTTGAACTGTAGCTTGTTCAGTTTCCCAAGGAGACCCTCTCAGAGCTATAACTCCCAGGGTTCCCTTGGAAAGGCTGTGCGGAGTATTCTCCTCCTGTAGGAAACTACAGTTCCCAGGGTGCTTTGAGGGATGTCAAGATGGGTTAAATCACTCTCTGTGAGGGGAATCGAGGCACCTCTCCCTGATTCCTTTGGCGACGCCCAAACTTACCGCAATGGCTCTTGTCAGAGCAATCCCAGCGGTCGCAGGAGAAGTTGCAGGTGCTGGCGATTGAGTTCCCATAGGCGGCCCAGCTAGGAAATGGAGCTAGGGGGTGGGAAGAGGGAAATTGCAATTAAAAGGAGAGGAAGAGTGAGAGACAGGGAACAGATGGGAGAGATGGAAGGGGCTCAAGGGTCATCTAGTCCAAGCCACTGCAAGGAAGCTCAGAGCTATAATTCCCAGGACGTTGGGAACTGAGAGAGGGAAGAGAGAAAGAGAAAAAGCATAGAGAGAGGGATGGGATTTGCAGCCCCGTCTCCCTTTGCTCACCCCAGCCCAGCAGGGCACCCCACAGCACCCACAGGTATGCCATCCTCACAGCGGCACCCAGCAGGACTTTGCCGCCACCTTATCTGCGTGCTGGCAGGTGAGGCAGGCCAAAGGCCGGCGGGGTGGAGGCAGAAACCTGGACTTTGGCCCCTGCACCCCAAAAGATGCCCGGGGGGCTACCCTGGCCTCCCAGGCGCCTCTTCTGCTCTGGCGGAGCCTCCTGTGCCAGAGGCAGTCCACCTGGGCTGCTCCTGAGGTAGCTTGGAAGCAGCACTCAGGGAATCGCTGCGAGGAGAATGCTAATAATAATAATAATAATTTATTATTTATACCCCATCCATCCGGCTGGGTTTCCCCAGCCACTCTGGGCGGCTTCC
>JAWWNI010000574.1:250000-254639 GCA_034642065.1 Darevskia nairensis
TAGGGTTAGGGTTAGGGTTAGGGTTAGGGTTAGGGTTAGGGTTAGGGTTAGGGTTAGGGTTAGGGTTAGGGTTAGGGTTAGGGTTAGGGTTAGGGTTAGGGTTAGGGTTAGGGTTAGGGTTAGGGTTAGGGTTAGGGTTAGGGTTAGGGTTAGGGTTAGGGTTAGGGTTAGGGTTAGGGTTAGGGTTAGGGTTAGGGTTAGGGTTAGGGTTAGGGTTAGGGTTAGGGTTAGGGTTAGGGTTAGGGTTAGGGTTAGGGTTAGGGTTAGGGTTAGGGTTAGGGTTGGTTAGGGTTAGGGTTAGGGTTAGGGTTAGGGTTAGGGTTAGGGTTAGGGTTAGGGTTAGGGTTAGGGTTAGGGTTAGGGTTAGGGTTAGGGTTAGGGTTAGGGTTAGGGTTAGGGTTAGGGTTAGGGTTAGGGTTAGGGTTAGGGTTAGGGTTAGGGTTAGGGTTAGGGTTAGGGTTAGGGTTAGGGTTAGGGTTAGGGTTAGGGTTAGGGTTAGGGTTAGGGTTAGGGTTAGGGTTAGGGTTAGGGTTAGGGTTAGGGTTAGGGTTAGGGTTAGGGTTAGGGTTAGGGTTAGGGTTAGGGTTAGGGTTAGGGTTAGGGTTAGGGTTAGGGTTAGGGTTAGGGTTAGGGTTAGGGTTAGGGTTAGGGTTAGGGTTAGGGTTAGGGTTAGGGTTAGGGTTAGGGTTAGGGTTAGGTTAGGGTTAGGGTTAGGGTTAGGGTTAGGGTTTAGGGTTAGGGTTAGGGTTAGGGTTAGGGTTAGGGTTAGGGTTAGGGTTAGGGTTAGGGTTAGGGTTAGGGTTAGGGTTAGGGTTAGGGTTAGGGTTAGGGTTAGGGTTAGGGTTAGGGTTAGGGTTAGGGTTAGGGTTAGGGTTAGGGTTAGGGTTAGGGTTAGGGTTAGGGTTAGGGTTAGGGTTAGGGTTAGGGTTAGGGTTAGGGTTAGGGTTAGGGTTAGGGTTAGGGTTAGGGTTAGGGTTAGGGTTAGGGTTAGGGTTAGGGTTAGGGTTAGGGTTAGGGTTAGGGTTAGGGTTAGGGTTAGGGTTAGGGTAGGGTTAGGGTTAGGGTTAGGGTTAGGGTTAGGGTTAGGGTTAGGGTTAGGGTTAGGGTTAGGGTTAGGGTTAGGGTTAGGGTTAGGGTTAGGGTTAGGGTTAGGGTTAGGGTTAGGGTTAGGGTTAGGGTTAGGGTTAGGGTTAGGGTTAGGGTTAGGGTTAGGGTTAGGTTAGGGTTAGGGTTAGGGTTAGGGTTAGGGTTAGGGTTAGGGTTAGGGTTAGGGTTAGGGTTAGGGTTAGGGTTAGGGTTAGGGTTAGGGTTAGGGTTAGGGTTAGGGTTAGGGTTAGGGTTAGGGTTAGGGTTAGGGTTAGGGTTAGGGTTAGGGTTAGGGTTAGGGTTAGGGTTAGGGTTAGGGTTAGGTTAGGGTTAGGGTTAGGGTTAGGGTTAGGGTTAGGGTTAGGGTTAGGGTTAGGGTTAGGGTTAGGGTTAGGGTTAGGGTTAGGTTAGGGTTAGGGTTAGGGTTAGGGTTAGGGTTAGGGTTAGGGTTAGGGTTAGGGTTAGGGTTAGGGTTAGGGTTAGGGTTAGGGTTAGGGTTAGGGTTAGGGTTAGGGTTAGGGTTAGGGTTAGGGTTAGGGTTAGGGTTAGGGTTAGGGTTAGGGTTAGGGTTAGGGTTAGGGTTAGGGTTAGGGTTAGGGTTAGGGTTAGGGTTAGGGTTAGGGTTAGGGTTAGGGTTAGGGTTAGGGTTAGGGTTAGGGTTAGGGTTAGGGTTAGGGTTAGGGTTAGGGTTAGGGTTAGGGTTAGGGTTAGGGTTAGGGTTAGGGTTAGGGTTAGGGTTAGGGTTAGGGTTAGGGTTAGGGTTAGGGTTAGGGTTAGGGTTAGGGTTAGGGTTAGGGTTAGGGTTAGGGTTAGGGTTAGGGTTAGGGTTAGGGTTAGGGTTAGGGTTAGGGTTAGGGTTAGGGTTAGGGTTAGGGTTAGGGTTAGGGTTAGGGTTAGGGTTAGGGTTAGGGTTAGGGTTAGGGTTAGGGTTAGGGTTAGGGTTAGGGTTAGGGTTAGGGTTAGGGTTAGGGTTAGGGTTAGGGTTAGGGTTAGGGTTAGGGTTAGGGTTAGGGTTAGGGTTAGGGTTAGGGTTAGGGTTAGGGTTAGGGTTAGGGTTAGGGTTAGGTTAGGGTTAGGGTTAGGGTTAGGGTTAGGGTTAGGGTTAGGGTTAGGGTTAGGGTTAGGGTTAGGGTTAGGGTTAGGGTTAGGTTAGGGTTAGGGTTAGGGTTAGGGTTAGGGTTAGGGTTAGGGTTAGGGTTAGGGTTAGGGTTAGGGTTAGGGTTAGGGTTAGGGTTAGGGTTAGGGTTAGGGTTAGGGTTAGGGTTAGGGTTAGGGTTAGGGTTAGGGTTAGGGTTAGGGTTAGGGTTAGGGTTAGGGTTAGGGTTAGGGTTAGGGTTAGGGTTAGGGTTAGGGTTAGGGTTAGGGTTAGGGTTAGGGTTAGGGTTAGGGTTAGGGTTAGGGTTAGGGTTAGGGTTAGGGTTAGGGTTAGGGTTAGGGTTAGGGTTAGGGTTAGGGTTAGGTTAGGGTTAGGGTTAGGGTTAGGGTTAGGGTTAGGTTAGGGTTAGGGTTAGGGTTAGGGTTAGGGTTAGGGTTAGGGTTAGGGTTAGGGTTAGGGTTAGGGTTAGGGTTAGGGTTAGGGTTAGGTTAGGGTTAGGGTTAGGGTTAGGGTTAGGGTTAGGGTTAGGTTAGGGTTAGGGTTAGGGTTAGGGTTAGGGTTAGGGTTAGGGTTAGGGTTAGGGTTAGGGTTAGGGTTAGGGTTAGGGTTAGGGTTAGGGTTAGGGTTAGGGTTAGGGTTAGGGTTAGGTTAGGGTTAGGGTTAGGGTTAGGGTTAGGGTTAGGGTTAGGGTTAGGGTTAGGGTTAGGGTTAGGGTTAGGGTTAGGGTTAGGGTTAGGGTTAGGGTTAGGGTTAGGGTTAGGGTTAGGGTTAGGGTTAGGGTTAGGGTTAGGGTTAGGGTTAGGGTTAGGGTTAGGGTTAGGGTTAGGGTTAGGGTTAGGGTTAGGGTTAGGGTTAGGTTAGGGTTAGGGTTAGGGTTAGGGTTAGGGTTAGGGTTAGGGTTAGGGTTAGGGTTAGGGTTAGGGTTAGGGTTAGGGTTAGGGTTAGGGTTAGGGTTAGGGTTAGGGTTAGGGTTAGGGTTAGGGTTAGGGTTAGGGTTAGGGTTAGGGTTAGGGTTAGGGTTAGGGTTAGGGTTAGGGTTAGGTTAGGGTTAGGGTTAGGGTTAGGGTTAGGGTTAGGGTTAGGGTTAGGGTTAGGGTTAGGGTTAGGGTTAGGGTTAGGGTTAGGGTTAGGGTTAGGGTTAGGGTTAGGGTTAGGGTTAGGGTTAGGGTTAGGGTTAGGGTTAGGGTTAGGGTTAGGGTTAGGGTTAGGGTTAGGGTTAGGGTTAGGGTTAGGGTTAGGGTTAGGGTTAGGGTTAGGGTTAGGGTTAGGGTTAGGGTTAGGGTTAGGGTTAGGGTTAGGGTTAGGGTTAGGGTTAGGGTTAGGGTTAGGGTTAGGGTTAGGGTTAGGGTTAGGGTTAGGGTTAGGGTTAGGGTTAGGGTTAGGGTTAGGGTTAGGGTTAGGGTTAGGGTTAGGGTTAGGGTTAGGGTTAGGGTTAGGTTAGGGTTAGGGTTAGGGTTAGGGTTAGGGTTAGGGTTAGGGTTAGGGTTAGGGTTAGGGTTAGGGTTAGGGTTAGGGTTAGGGTTAGGGTTAGGGTTAGGGTTAGGGTTAGGGTTAGGGTTAGGGTTAGGGTTAGGGTTAGGGTTAGGGTTAGGGTTAGGGTTAGGGTTAGGGTTAGGGTTAGGGTTAGGTTAGGGTTAGGGTTAGGGTTAGGGTTAGGGTTAGGGTTAGGGTTAGGGTTAGGGTTAGGGTTAGGGTTAGGGTTAGGGTTAGGGTTAGGGTTAGGGTTAGGGTGGTTAGGGTTAGGGTTAGGGTTAGGGTTAGGGTTAGGGTTAGGGTTAGGGTTAGGGTTAGGGTTAGGGTTAGGGTTAGGGTTAGGGTTAGGGTTAGGGTTAGGGTTAGGGTTAGGGTTAGGGTTAGGGTTAGGGTTAGGGTTAGGGTTAGGGTTAGGGTTAGGGTTAGGGTTAGGGTTAGGGTTAGGGTTAGGGTTAGGGTTAGGGTTAGGGTTAGGGTTAGGGTTAGGGTTAGGGTTAGGGTTAGGGTTAGGGTTAGGGTTAGGGTTAGGGTTAGGGTTAGGGTTAGGGTTAGGGTTAGGGTTAGGGTTAGGGTTAGGGTTAGGGTTAGGGTTAGGGTTAGGGTTAGGGTTAGGGTTAGGGTTAGGGTTAGGGTTAGGGTTAGGGTTAGGGTTAGGGTTAGGGTTAGGGTTAGGGTTAGGGTTAGGGTTAGGGTTAGGGTTAGGGTTAGGGTTAGGGTTAGGGTTAGGGTTAGGGTTAGGGTTAGGGTTAGGGTTAGGGTTAGGGTTAGGGTAGGGTTAGGGTTAGGGTTAGGGTTAGGGTTAGGGTTAGGGTTAGGGTTAGGGTTAGGTTAGGGTTAGGGTTAGGGTTAGGGTTAGGGTTAGGGTTAGGGTTAGGGTTAGGGTTAGGGTTAGGGTTAGGGTTAGGGTTAGGGTTAGGGTTAGGGTTAGGTTAGGGTTAGGGTTAGGGTTAGGGTTAGGGTTAGGGTTAGGGTTAGGGTTAGGGT
>JAWWNI010000575.1:0-33027 GCA_034642065.1 Darevskia nairensis
CTTTTGGCTTCCAGGCCGAGGTGGGACACAGCAATCTGCCCCTCCTCCACCAGCCTGCCTGCTTGCTCACTCGCCTGCATGCAAGTCCTTGTCCCCTACAGAGACCAGGCGAGTGCTTACTTACAAGGCTGAGATCAGAGACTGGGAAAGAGGGAGAACTGGAAGGTGTGATGCAAAGATGGTCTGGGGAGATGGACAGGGAAATTGGGGTGGTCCCTCCTATCCCTTGTTACTATTGCTACTAATCATAGAATTGTAGAGTCAGAAGGCACCCCAAGGGTCATCTAGTCCAACCCCCTGCAATGCAGGAATAATAATAACAATTTGTAGCCCACCTTTCCTCCGAAGGAGCTCAAGGTGGCGTACACAATTCCCCACTCTATTTTCACACAGCAAGTTTCATGGCCAAGTAGGGATTCGAACTCTGGACTCCCAGGCACTAGGCCACTGCTCTAGCCACTACACCACTGGCTCCCCATAGAGTCAAGAAAGGCCCGAAGGCCACTTAGAACAACGTCCACCCACCAGGCAACAGAACCATCCATTCACCAGTCAAAACCAGACCACAATGGATAAACAGAAAGGATTTGCACTGCAGAGGATGGGGAGCAGGAGACATAGAATCATGGAATTGCAGAGTTGGAAGGAACCTCGAGAGGCATCTAATCCAATCCCCCACAATGCAGGAATCCCTGGGTGGGTTCAAACCACCAAACTTCTGGTTAACAGCAAGATACACTGGCCCATTGTGCCACTGGGCTCTACATCTCATCAAGGTAACTCAGTGAGTTACTAATTCACGCCACACTACGTTTTCTTAGTGCTCAGTTTGCCACGCCATCTGATCATTTCGATGCAGGCAATATATCACTCTAGTAAGCAAGCCAAGCCATATTCTGTGCGGGGTCACAATGCCCTCCCCTCCATCCTGTGTCACAAGTCAGTGGGATGGGAAAGCGAGTGGGGGACGGGCGGGGAGAGGCAGGATTCCCTTCGAAGCCCATAGGTCTCCACTCTGCCAGGACCAGATCAGCAACCCAACTGAACCACTGAATTTCACCAATGCAAATGTTTCCGAGGATCAGGTTGGTGAGATGCAAAAGAGGGCAGGAGGCGGAGGAGGACCACAGGGTCTAGACCCCCCTCCCCCTTAAGGATTTGGAAGAAGCAGGGTGAAAGAAGCAGAGGGGAATGAGAGGCAACTAGGCCCAATGTGTGTGGAGGGAAAGGGGGCTCGGCTGACGATAGAAAAGAGGCTGGGGAGAGGTGGGAGGGGAGCTGCAGATATCCACCGGTGTAGGCTTGGGAGTTCAAGGGGGTACACTGGAGAAAGGATGCATGAGGAAGAAGCAAGCAATATACCCCGAACCGTGGGGTGTGTGTGTGTGTGTGTGTGTGTGTGTGTGTGTGTGTGTGTGCAATGCTTGGATGGCGATGGAGGAGGCAAGGGGCGAAGGAGGAGGTGAACCGAGAAGCGAGCCTCGCTGGTTCTGCTGCATCCTCTCCATCCCCGGTCCATCCATTCCTGCATCCCTGGTACCCAACTCTCTCTTCTCTCTCCCCCCCCCTCCCCGCCTCTTCCACCCGCGCCGCATCCCCATGGCAACCGCTCACCATCTCCTCCCTTCGCCTTTCCTCCTTCGCCACGGCTGTCGCGCGCTCTCCACCACCACCACCCCCCGTTCCGTCTCTTTCGCCGCGGCAGCGCAAAGGGGGAGGCGGGCGGGGGGGGGGAGGAATCCGCCTTCGCCCCCTCGACGAGTGGAGCCGAGAGAGGGGGGAAGGGGCTCGGCGTGCAGGAGCTGCCGCGGATGGATGGATGGATGGAGGCGGGGAGGGAAGGAAGAAGGGAGGGAGGGGGGCAGAGGCGGAAGCACGGCGCATCCTCCCAGCGGCAGCGCGGCCAGGGGAGGGGAGATGGGGATGAAGGGAGGGTGGGCTTCTCTATCCTTCTCCTTCCCCCAAGCCTTCCCGCCGCCTCCCTTTCTCTCCTCCAATTCTCCTTCCGCCTTCCCTCCTTCCTCTCCCCCTTGCTTCAGCTTTTCATCCCTCTCCCCCCACGCACACACTCGCCACCTCTATTCTTTCCTTCCTGCCCCTTCTCCAGTTCTTCTTTCTCCTCGCCCACCCCCTCCATCCGTAAAAATCTGCAAGCCCTACAACCGCCCCCCCCACTCCTTCCGGAAATGGGCATCCTTATCGCCCCCTCTCCCTGCCCCACGAATATCCCAGACTGGAGAAACCCTGCAGAAAGCAATTTGCATGTGCGATAGTATTCTTCAGTGGATGCAGGTTTCAGAATTGCCCGGTGCTTACTTGGCAGAGGGACTGTGCTAGGGCCCATCGACCCTCCCCTCCAGCTTCCCGCAGCATGGTATATATGTCTTAAAACCACCCGGGTAACTTCTGGGCCTTCACTCCATATTTTACATCTCTTCTATGCATATATGTACATTGCTATGTGCACCTCCCATGCTGCCTGCCAACCAAAAACCTGCCCCTTCCACAGGGAAGGGGGGGCACAAAAATCTCACCTCTCCACTCTGTCTCCAGTGACTAGGAGCCCACCCACCTGCTCTCCTGGCTAAGGGCTCAAAGGATCCTTGGTACACCTCTGAACCTCACCTGCCATGCCAGTGGTGATGTCCACATTCACTTAAAATATTATTATTATTAGAATCATAGAATCATAGAGTTGGAAGAGACCACAAGGGCCATCCAGTCCAACCCCCTGCCAAGCAGGAACACATTACTATTATTATTATTATTAATAATAATAATAATACCCCGCCCATCTGGCTGGGTTTCCCCAGCCACCCTGGGCGGCTCCCAAAAGGATATTAAAAGCACAATAAAACATCAAATATTGCAAACTTCCCAATACAGAGCTGCTTTCAGTTGTCTCCTAAAAGTCAGATAGTTGTCTATTTCCTTGACATCTGATGGGAGGGCGTTCCACAGCGCGGGTGCCACTACCGAGAAGGCCCTCTGCCTGATTCCCTGCAACCTCATTCTCACAGTGAGGGAACAGCCAGAAGGCCCTCAGAGCTGGACCTCAGTGTCTGGGCTGAATGATGAAGGTGGAGAGGCTCCTTCAGGTATACTGCCCTACCCTCCTATTCCCCCCCCCCACATACAGGAGTGCCACAGAGGTCAGGCCCATTGCCCCTTGAGCCACCTCCTTATTCCCAGTTGATCTCTCACCCCCACCATCGTCCTCCTTCACTGCTCTTCTCCCCAGTCATCCTTTCTACCCCCCCTCCTCCCCATTTGTCACACCGCTTTTCCCTTCATTCTCTGGTAACCAGCCAGAAGAGCAGCTGTTTTAGTCTGTTTTAGCAAATATAACAAAGAGTTCTGGCTGTGACAGCTAAGAAACCGATACATCTATTGCGGCTTGAGTTTCTGAAGGCAAAAGCCTACTTTGTCGGATGCACAACGTGCTGACCATGTATCTGGCCACCCGATGTCACGATATGTCTCATCCTCCACCCAAAAATACCAGCTCACTCTTTAACCAATAGCCAATAATTAATTCTTATTTGAAAAATGTGTTGGATTTGTACTTAATAGGCTCATATTTTCATGCATTTTTCTCTAAGTTCGTAAGATCTTTCAGCGAAGGTAACAAAATAATTTGAGTTAATTTGCACACGCAAGATCACACTCTTAGCCCACATGAATTAATCCAGAATAATCGCCACCCAGTGTGGCTCTCTTCTTGCAAAAATTACATCCACTCAGTCACATGAAACGAGTTAACACGCAGGGGAAGAGCGTCACCCCAGGTTTCTTTAACCACAAATTATGTTGACAAAGGGGTGGTTTAAATCCACATTTGGAGATGGGGGGAAATTACAGTGAGCGTCTCAAAATCATACCACACACACACACACACACACACACACAAGCCTTGCTGTTGTTCTTGGTGAAACATTTCTCTTAGAACCTAGCAAAACATGTGTCTTCAAAAAAATATATGTCCCCAGAAATGAAAATTTAAAAATCCAGTGCTCTAGGAAAAAATTTCCTCTCCAATATATTTCTATAGATGCAGGGTCATTCATATCTCTCTCTTTTAAAAATAATAATAATTAACCTTTATTGATAAATACAATACTCACAAACACAAAACAAAACACAAAACAAACTTATTATGCATAAATACATACAACTCCTTAATTCCTATGAAAGAAAACAATTAAACATACGTTAGCCCAAAGAAATATCAACTTAAATTACATTAAAAAACTAAACATAACAACATAAATCTTGACTTCCCTCCACCTATGTGTGGCTTCCTTTGTTTTTTCCCCGCTGTGTTATCAATATTATTCTTGACTACCTCATCTTATGGGACACGGGTGGCGCTGTGGGTTAAACCACAGAGCCTAGGCCTTGTCGATCAGAAGGTCGGCGGTTTGAATCCCTGCAATGGGGTGAGCTCCCTTTGCTCGGTCCCTGCTCCTGCCCACCTAGCAGTTCGAAAGCACGTCAAAGTGCAAGTAGATAAATAGGTACCGCTCCGGCGGGAAGGTAAACGGCATTTGAGCGCCGCAACCCCAGAGTCGTCTGTGACAGAACCTAATGGTCAGGGGTCCCTTTACCTTTACCTCATCTTATACCCATTTCTTCTTAATTTTTTACTCTGTAAATTTCATTCATTGCATATTGATATATTTATACCAGAACAATGCTTTTTCATGTATTCCTTCACGCAAGTCCACTGCTCTATCAGCAGGTCATTCAGATCTCATGGTCATAGCCTCATTTCCCACTTTAGGGTTCTCGCTCTCACTTCAGGGCAAATCGATTTTACAAACTTACACTGGTGTCCAACACATTTAACTGGCTTTCCCTCAAAGATTCCTGGGAACTGGGATTTAGTGCAGAAGCTGGTAACTCATTCCTGCACCATAAAACTACTGTGATCAGAGGAGAGGAGGTGGAATGGCTGTCAAGTCACCTGTAGAATAGATTTGCAGAAGTGGGACTTGCTAGAAAACACTGCAGCCTGGAATGCTCCCACGGAGAGCGCCGGCCAGCCATGTCCCCCCCCCCCAATTCCATTTCCCCTCACCACCACTTTTTTCTTCCAGTGTGGTGTAGTGGTTAAGAGTGGTAGACTCATAATCTGGTGAACCGGGTTCGCGTCCCCGCTCCTCCACATGCAGCTGCTGGGTGACCTTGGGCTAGTCACACTTCTTTGAAGTCTCTCAGCCCCACTCACCTCCTTCCTTATGCTGATCTACGACCGTAATAAAGATTTGGTGGTGTCAGGGGTGGGATTTTGTGGAAGCGGCAAAATGTCAGGGGAAACCCGGATGTATGGCAACACGATGGAAAAAGCAGCGGAAACAGCTCCAAAGGCTTAAAATCACTATTTTGGGGGAGGTTTCCCAAACAACTTGGGTTTGTTCCCAAAGAAAGTTCAACAATTTTGGTGGGTTTCTAATAAAAAATAAAATACTTTTTGAAATAAGGCAACCCTAGGCAACAGTGTCTTTGTCCATGGAGTTTTCTTGGCAGGGATACTGGAGTGGCTTGCCAGTTCCTTCTCCAGGTGGATCACGTTTAGTCAAAACTCTCCACTATGACCTGTCCATCTTGGGTGGCTCTGCACGGCACAGCTCATAGCTTCTCTGAGTTTTTCAAGCCCCTTCGCCATGACAAGGCAGTGATCCATGAAGGAAATCAGCCCTGAGTGTTCACTGAAAGGACAGATCCTGAAGCTGAGGCTCCAATACTTTGGCCACCTCATGAGAAGAGAAGACTCCCTGGAAAAGACCCTGATGTTGGGAAAGATGGAGGGCACAAGGAGAAGGGGACGGCAGAGGACCAGATGGTTGGACAGTGTTCTCGAAGCCACCAACATGAGTCTGACCAAACTGCGGGAGTTAAAGGTAGATAGCCGTGTTGGTCTGTCATAGTCAAAACAAAATAAAATAAGAAAATTCCTTCCAGTAGCACCTTAGAGACCAACTAAGTTTGTTCTTGGTATGAGCTTTCGTGTGCATGCACACTGCGGGAGGCAGTGGAAGACGGGAGTGCCTGGCGTGCTCTGGTCCATGGGGTCACGAAGAGTCGGACATGACTAAACAACAACAAAGGCAACAGTATAGAAGCCATTTTGGTATGTCTGCTTTTGAGCAGCTGCAAATAACATCTGAAGGAAACAAAACAAGCAAGCAACCGGCACCAAACCCCCCCCCCCAAAAAAAAACCCATAGAAGGAAAGGAACCACATCAATTAATTCTTTCTCCCTCCCACCTACCCAGCCACATAATCTGCTTCCTTCAGATATGTGTGGCAGGGGTGGGGAGAGAGATGGTTGTGTGTTGCCCCAGCTGGAAGGTGGGCCTGGAAATATTTCTTCTGAAATAAGCCGCATGATTTGGGAAGGTCTGGCCAGCTGCCTCTCCTGTACAAAGTGAGCAGGCTGGGATTTTGGATGGGCGCATGAACACAGGTATTTATTATATGAACAAATATAAAAGGTAAAGGTAAAGGGACCCCTTACCATTAGGTCCAGTCGTGTCCGACTCTGGGGTTGCGGCGCTCATCTCGCTTTATTGGCCGAGAGCGGCGTACAGCTTCCGGGTCATGTGGCCAGCATGACTAAGCCGCTTCTGGCGAACCAGAGCAGCGCATGGAAACGCCGCTTACCTTCCCGCTGGAGCGGTACCTATTTATCTACTTGCACTGCGTGCTTTCGAACTGCTAGGTTGACAGGAGCTGGGACCGAGCAATGGGAGCTCACCTCATCGCAGGGATTCGAACCGCCGACCTTCTGATCAGCAAGCCCTAGGCTCTGTGGTTTAACCCACAGCGCCACCTGGGTCCCTATGAACAAATATACTGTTAATTTAATAGGGCTTTTGAAACGTTTCTTATTAATGTCACTGCATTGATTCCTATTTGGCGCATGGTTTTGAGATGCTTTTGAATGCAAAGCAATGAGGGCCGTCTTCTAAATAAGTAAATAAATGTCAGTGGCCCCCGGCCAGTGTTTCTTCCATCGGCGAGGCCTGGCAGGCTTACCTGGCTGGTGAGGCAATGCTTCAGCTTAGCACTGGGTATCTGCATCCCAGCCACCTTTTCAGTTTTCCACAATGCCTCGGAGAAATGTTATGCAAGGGGCATTGTGTGAAACAAAAAGAATATAAAAAGTAGTTAGATCCAGCTGCCTGGTGCTGCTCAGAGTGCTGGGTCAGGAAAATGGGGGGGGGGGAGGTTCGCTGCATCAGCGGGGGGGGGGGGGCCTGCCAGGTTGTTTGGGCCCTGGTAGTTCGTTGCCCAAGGCTGCCAGGGGCCGACACCAGGGTCTGGGAGCTGCCATGTTTCAAGAGCTGCCATGCTGCTACTGACAAGGTGTGAATATAGACACCCATGGTTTAAAGATCTATTGACCCCCCAAACACAGCTGGTGATTCAGTCTGCCCAACCAATGCCTACCAGCGTGCATCTATCTAATTAACACTGAATGAGAGCTGTCCTCTAGTTTTCAGGCTGGATTTCACAACCCATCAAAACTTTCCGGAGCCAAACCTATCTCTATCTACCCTGGTAACAACTCTAAAGAGAAACTACGTTGATTGGCTGAAGGACTTAGTCCATGGCTCTGTGGCCACGTGACTTTGCTGTGCAGGGAAGAAAAACCATTATCGGCTGCCAGAATTACGTGGTTAATACCTCTTCGCAGACAGAGCAGAACAAGAGCCAAACACAGGAAGCAGCGAGACCACCAGCCTTTGCCAAGGTGGTGCCCTTGAGATGTTTTGGACCACAGCTAAGGCTAGTCCTCCAATGGTGGAGACTGCTCTAGCAACACTTGCCAATTTTCACGACAGCCGACCTCATGGCGTCGGCGGGAAAGGAATATTCAACACCCAGAAAAATGACACAGGAGATAATGATGCAAAGATGTCTAGCTAGCGACTCTCCACTGGGAACTGATGATGGACAGCAAAGAGGAGAGGGCTGGAAAGAGGTTAATCATCTGAGGTTAAAACCTTCCACTAATTTGTCTATCACTTCCCGTTCCCATGCCATATAATTTCCTTCTTTGCTAGGATTAAACAAAATATGAGGAAGGGGGAGAGGATAAGGGGGGGAAGCATTTCTGTGATAAATAAAAGCACCCACTTACTTAATTTCTACCCTGTGGGTATTTAGGTCCTTCTAGACTGATTACGGTGTGGCGGGCAGGTGTCTTGCAACATGTCATTGATGCAGTAATAGTGCATTAGTGGTGGATTTATACTGGATCATCCATACATCATTCTCCTTTAGTAATTGCCCTGTGATGCTTCCCCAATGTTAATGCCTCACTGGCGGGGCACAACCAATGCAAGACAACAGCAACAAACTGGAACATTTGTGGTATGAAAACTTGCAGGATTTCAGGAGGAACTTAAAGGACATGCACTGAATTGCATCAAAGCACTAGGTAAAGGTAAAGGAACCCCTGACCATTAGGTCCAGTCGTGACTGACTCTGGGGTTGCGGTGCTCATCTCGCATTATTGGCCGAGGGAGCCGGCATACAGCTTCCGGGTCATGTGGCCAGTATGACAAAGCCGCTTCTGGCGAACCAGAGTGGCACACGGAAACGCCGTTTACCTTCCCGCTGCAGTGGTACCTATTTATCTACTTGCACTTTGACGTGCTTTCGAACTGCTAGGTTGGCAGGAGCAGGGACCGAGCAACGGGAGCTCACCCCGTTACAGGGATCTGAACCGCCGACCTTCTGATCGGCAAGCCCTAGGCTCTGTGGTTTAACCCACAGCGCCACCCGCATCCCAACAAAGCACTACATCCACTCAAAAAGGTTCTGCAAGTGCAGGAGCGCCAACCATGGGTGCCTGGGGCCGTGGGTGCCATGCAGCACGCACTAAAATTTGTGGGCTCCCAGCCCCTTCATGGGGAATTTTGTGGGTGCTTAGGGCCACGGGGAGTTGGCACCTATGTGCAGGTGCGAACAGTAATCATAAGAGAGATGGTGTATAAGCGCCCCAGGATCATCATGGGCAGCTATCATCATGAATGCATATTGAAAAGGCGGGTTTTATATCGCTCACTGGTGGGGCTGTTAACACAGGCCTGCAGCAGGGAGGTCCTCCCCCCTTTGTTCCCCCCCCCCTAAACAAAGGGAAGACAGGGAGGAGCGGGATGGGCGTTGCATTATGCACAGCGAGCCGTTAATTCACAGCGCCGGAACACACCGCAAAGGTATGGCCCTACTACAAACCACAAACGCCATTCTCCTGGTCTCTTGTTGCTGCCCTCAGGTTAATGGTTAGTGTCTGGATCAAGCATTACTACTTGGCCTCTCCTCAAGGTGATGTGAGACCAGGCAGCCTCTTACACCTGGAATGAGAGCAAGGGAAGCTGGTGAAAGGGAAAATGCAATGCTCTGGGCTTTGTTTGTTTGTTCTGGTACCCATTATGGAGAACTCCTTCCCTTAGGAGACTCATTAGGTTGCCTCCCTTCCACTTTTCATAAAAGCAGCTTTTACCCCACAGGACATTTGAAGGTGGTTAAAAGCAATTGTTGGATTTTCATCTGGTTGTTCCTAATGCTGCCTAATATTATTATGATTTTGACCTCGTCTGCTGTCTGGTGCTATTTTTGTGTTTCGTTGCCTTTGTTGCTTGCATCATGGAGCTGGTTTTAATCTTGCATGTATTTTATATCTGAACGGTGAACTACCTTGGGAAATCCTTACGGGGGAGGAAAGATGATCCATGGATTTAATTAATAAACATATGAATAATAAAGGAGTGCATCTTTAATTGATATGAAGTGGGGCGTGGGGCCAAATGTGCACAGAATGTGGCTTTTTTTGAAGACAAGTGTGACTTGTGACAATGGGACAAATGAAAATAATTACTAAGTTACCACAGGGTGCAAAGAGGACTGGCCAGTGAATTGTCAGCCTGTTCCGTGACTGTGGTTAAATATTGCCAAACATTACATGAAGCCAAGAATGCCACTGGGAATGTCCAGATAATTGGATCCTCTTCTTATTGATTTATTTAATTTAACAGGATTTATTAATCATCCAAACCTATAAGAAGATTACATCAAATATTAAAGGTACATTAAAATTGCCCATAAAATCTGACAAGCTGACCTAAAAAATGTTTTAAAATATAAATAAAATCAGCAATTTATTTATTATTATTTATTATTATATAATAATAATAATAATAATAATAATAATAAATAAAGTAACATATTAAAACACATCTCAAATTTACTTTTGGCTTAGTAAGTCAGGGTTTGAACAAGCCTTTCGCAGAAGCATAGAAGCATAGAATTGTAGAGTTGGAAGGAACCATGAGGGTCATCTAGTGTAATTCCCTGCAATGCAGGAATCTTTTGCCCAACATGGGGCTCAAACAAACCCACGACCCATGTGATTAAGAGCCTCATGCTCTACCAACCAAGCTCCTCTTTCAATCGCTTATGCAGTCCCTTTGATTCTCTCTTCGCAGTGGAAGCCAACAACCAAGAGGCCTTCCGCTAGATATCGTTTGCAGTTTCGTTTCAACTGGGAAACTGTGGTTAACAGTTTCAAACAGCTTCTCCTGCTCTGGAGGGTAGGACTCGAACCAATGGCAAGTCAGTAATTATAGCATAAGCTTTTGTGGGCTACAGTCCACTTCAACAGATGCATCTAATGAAGTGGACTGTAGTTTATGAACATTCATTCCAGAACAAATCCATTTGTCTTCAAGGCGCCTCAAGAGTCTTCATTGACTATGCCAATGAAATGCTGAGGACAACATCTGGAGGGTCACAGCTTCCTAATCCGAAAAAGCAACGTTTTTGAAATATACTCGGAGTCAAGTGTGAATTTCATGCTCTTTATTCAGCTCATAGTAGCAAGGAATGAAGCTTTCCCCAAAACGTCTGCTATATATACATTATTTACACTATGGGCCCCACGTGATTGGCTAATTCCCGGCTGCTCCTGTAGGCCAATCAGGTTGCAGATTCACTTCATCCAGGAGCCTGATTGGCTGCTCTTGCAGGCCAATCAGATCGCTGATTCACTTCCACCTGGAGCTGGATTGGGTGGCTCCTGCGGACCAATCAGACTGCTGCATTCTGGATCCTATTGTTCTAGGACCAATCAGACTGCTGCATTTTGGATCCTATTGTTCTAGGATTCAGCTCAGTACATAACAGTTTTGTTGCAAGTCCCCACTTGTTCCCTCTCTAATACCAAACTTTAGTGGTGCTGTTTGGAAATGAAACGGGGCCAAAAATATATATAGTGGTTTGTGCATACTTAGGGGACTCCCTAGGTGGGCAGAAGCATATTCATTTGTACATTAAAATACCCGTATATACTCGAGTATAAGCCGACCCGAATATAAGCCAAGGCACCCAATTTTACCACAAAAAGCCTGGGAAAGCTTCATAGGAGCCACTGCCTGCCTCACTCGAGTATAAGCCGAGGGCGTTTTTTTCAGCACAAAAAATTTGCTGACAAACTAGGCTTATACTCGAGTATATAGGGTAATAACAATCTAAAAAGAAAGCATGAGTTTGAATGGCCCAGAAGGACCCATGAACAATAAGATTCTGACATCAGGAAGAACTTTCTGACAGTAAGAGCTGTTCAGCAGTGCAGTTGTCTTCCTTAGGAAGTTGTAAACCCTCTTTCCTTGGTTTTTAAGCAGAGGTTGGATGGCTACCAGTCTTGTATGATCAATCTAGTTGAGATTCCTGCATTGCAGGGGGGTTGGACTATTTATCTACTTGCATTGGCATGCTTTCGAACTGCTAGGTTCAATTCTATGATTTTATGAAACTACGACTTCATATGCTGGCTTTTTCAAAGCTGTTAACCATCATTTTCTGGTTCAGGAAAGAAACGGGAAACTGAAGGCAACGGTTTGTTCCAGACTTCCCGGTTTGTTCACTTGCTTTGTGAAAAAGAGAAGCAAATGGTTGCATTTGTAACCAAAGGCCTTACTCATACCTCAATATGACCCTTATTGTGATGTCATTTGTGATGTCATTCTCCCCGCTGCCCCCCAACCTTGCAACAGTCAGGGGCACAGCTAGCAGTTTAGCAAAGCTCCTCCTACTGGTCAACTGCTATAACTGCAGGCATCTCCCAACAGGAAGAGGAACACAAAGGGTGGCAGTTCCTGCCTATGGCCGCCATCTTGCTTGTCTCAAGAACCAAGGAGTGAATCTGCCATGTGATCTGGCTGGCTTCCTTTACATAGTCCCTTCGAGGGACTGGACTTGGGCCTTGAAACTTCTTTGCCGCTGAAAGGTTGTTTCAGTTAACGGTGGACTAATTTGTTTCTGTAATTTGCATAGCTGTCAAACCTGTCCGTGATCAAAGTTCTTATTTTGCAGCTGCTCTGATCATGCTGGAACTTCAACAACAACAAAAGGCAATCACCGGACGACATTTGCCCAACCCGATGAATAAAATAGTTTCCAACTGGTCAGATGAACAGCAATCAATGCCTGTGCTTCTAGAGAGCACAGCAGACAACTTGATATTGTTCTTCGTTCAGTAAGTGAGGTGGTGAGTGCAGTAGCAGGGAGTACTGCAGGCCCCAAATAGGATCTTTATGGAAAGGATTTTGGTTGAGTCTGGAATAGTAGTAGGTTGGCCACATGTTGTAGAAGGGAAAGTGGTAGCTACTGCAGGATGCTAGTAGTAGCAGTAACTGTTTGTTTGTTTGTTTGTTTGTTTGCCCAGCCACTCTGCGCAGCTTCCAACAAACTAAAATCATTAAGCACAGTAAAACATCAAACATTTCCCTATATAGTCGTACCTCGGAAGTCGAACGGAATCCGTTCCAGAAGTCCGTTCGACTTCCAAAACGTTCGGAAACCAAGGCGTGGGTTCCGATTGGCTGCAGGAAGTTCCTGCAGCCAATCGGAAGCCACATCGAACGTTTGGGTTCCAAAGAACATTCGCAAACCGGAACACTCACTTCCGGGTTTGTGGCATTCGGGAGCCAAAACATTCGAGTCGCAAGGCGTCCGACTTCCAAGGTACGACTGTATTATTATTATTATTATTATTATTATTATTATTATTATTATTTACAGGTAGGTAGCCGTGTTGGTCTGCCGTAGTCGAAACAAAATAAAAAATAAAAAAAATCCTTCCAGTAGCACCTTAGAGACCAACTAAGTTTGTTCTTGGTATGAGCTTTCATGTGCATGCACACTTCTTCAGAGGATGTTGTTGTTGTTGTTGTTGTTGTTGTTGTTATACCCTCCAACATTTCTTCATGGTTTCCAATACTGTAGATTCCCATGGATTGGGAACTCCAGATTTTACTGAACTCTCTTTCCCATCAGCTCCAGCCAGCATTTCCAACAATATCCCCAATACTACAAATTCCCCATCCCTTGATTTGATCTTGCACTGAAAGGATTGGGTGTGAAGGATTTTTCTCTCTGCACACCCTGGCTGTGTGGGGGTGACCTCTGCATCGAGTGATCTCGAGAGCACGCATCCTGGGCAAAACACAAAGGTCTCTTGCCTCTTGACAGCTAGCCTGAGGTATCGTGGGTGATGAATCCTTCCTAACCACAGAGGCTATAATGATTGTGGTGAAGCTCTAAGTTGATGACACAGGCAAAATCCAAGAATAGGACTATGTGATAGGGTTTGCCAATTGTCTTGATTTTTGTCAAGGCAGCCCAAATAAAAAATCAACGTTCATGGGTTCATTAGTAAGTTCTCTCCTCGCCCTATTTCGCAACTCAAGGCAATGTCTGGTAGTATTAAGGTCCATACAGAAAAGAAAAACAGACTAGGACAGAACAGTGGATAAAAAGCAATCTAAAAAAAGAGAAGATGCTCGTGATCTGTTTGCCAGGACCAGCTCAGCAAAATGCCATCTGATAGGCTCCCCTGGTATCAGCACGTCCCTGACATCAGCATCCCTTTTCCATGGACTTACTAGTGGTGGCACCCCAACAATAATAATAATAATTTTGTATTTGTACCCCGCCCATCTGGCCGGGTCTCCCCAGCCAATTTTTGCAGCAGACAACTGTGAGGCATTTCCCCACAATGCCCCAGAATAACTTTGCTCTGGCTTACTGCGATTGGCCACAGCATCTGCAGAGCAGGGGGTGGAAGAGGGACACTTGATGTGGAATATGTCCCCATTTTCATCTGAGGAATGTTGGCAACCAGCTAGGCTGTGGCCTAGTTGAACCACTAAGCTGGGATGCAATGGGCTAACAACAACTTCACACGGACGCTCTGCAATAAGGGAATGAACAAATGATGGCAATTCCAGGGCGTAGGAGCGACCACAGAGTAACAAAAACTGTGGCAGAATGAGGGGGGCATCTCAGGCAGCTGGTTTTAGAGGTCATGAAAGGGCAGCAAAGTGTTGACTTTATTTCACAGAATCACAGAATTGTGGAGTTGGAAGGGACCCCAAAAATAATCTAATCCAGGGTTTCCCAAACTTGGGTCTCCGGCTGTTTTTGGACTACAACTCCCATCATCCCTAGCCAGCAGGACCAATGGTCAGGGATGATAGGACTTGTAGTCCAAAAACAATTGGAGAAACACTGATCTATGTGGGAATGTTTGGGAACGTGAATGATGATTTATAATTTAACATATCTCATCCTAACTTGTGCTTGCAAGTTCAACTAGCAGAGTAGCATTCCCTTTTAAAATGCACACAGCGGAAGCTGCTTTGATTCACTAGAACCAACTTAATCTAGTTTCCTGGTTTGTCACTATATATTTCCCCTTTGTCCCTCTTCAAATAAGACACAGCACACGTCTTCTATAAAAAAGATATAAAAGGTTTACTCACGTACATTCTGTTGGAGACACAGTAAGATTCCGAAAAGAAGGCAGGCTTATGCATAGTAAAGATATGTACAATTGGAATCTCTCCATGTGGGAGAGAAGTCCATTAGGCCCCAGTTGGCTGGAAGCCAACTGAGCATCCTTCCTAACAGTCCAAGCGAGAGAGAAGCAAGAGAGAGAAGAGAGAGAATGGCTACATGACCTGTGCCTTTTGTTGTAACCTGCCCAGGTAAAGCCACTCCCACATCTAGCTGCAAGAGGAAGTTGTCTCAGTCCAGGTGACCAGGAAGTTGTGGCTGGAGGACTGAAACCCCTTCTAGCATTGTTGTACTTGACTGCTCTAGTGTTTACATCCCACAATCTAGTCCAACTTCCTGTAATGCAGGACTCTGTTTGCCCAATGTGGGGCTCGAACCCACGACCCTGAGATTAAGAATCTCACGCTGTGACAACTGAGCCACTTAATGCTATTGTTGTTGTATTTTCATTCCAAAGGAGGAGAGGGCCTTGTGAGATTTTGTGCAGTAACTTGGCCACTCTTAGGTGCTATGCCCCTTGACTTGGAGCGTGAGGGGGGCACAGCTGCTGTTCCCCAACACCAGTGAACATAACGTCCCCCCTGCCCAAGTCCCATTTGCTTCTCAATTAATTTTTGGGGGAACAAACGCAGTTTGGCAAACAGATGCCATGGAAGCCCAGGCTCCTCTGCCTTTAATAGCCGTGGTGTCTGTGCCACCCACACAGCCTTGCTAAGCAAATTGTTCCCCAGCTCAACTTCTGTGCATGGAAGTCTCAGGCCACGCATATCGCTGGTTACAGAGTGAGGAGGAAAGAACTTGGCGGCTGCTTACAAACCCAGAACATTCCCCAACCGCCACCCCTGCGCTGCAGTTCTCACAACCATCTCCAAGGATATGCAAATCGATCCAGTAAAAGCATCAATAACTATATTGAGATGCCAGGAATCGGGGCCATATGGAAGTCTGCATTCGAACTTCTCAGCTTGGCACAGCCTTCGCCAACCTGGAGCAATCTAGTTGGGAGTTATAGTTTAAAACATCTGGAAGGCAGCACGTTCCTGAAAGCTGGCTTAGCACGTACCCAGAGAAGTGGCACGCCAGGTACCTCTTAACTGGAAGTGCTGCGGGGGTTATTGGACTGTCTGTTTCGTTCCTGTTTTTATCATGTATTTTGCGCTTTTATGTTGCATTTTCATGTTGTGAACCGCCCTGAGATCTGCAGATGAAGGGCAGGATACCAATTTAATAATTAAATAAATAAATGGACCCGGGACATTCTGTCTTCAAAGCACATGTTCTACCATTAGGGATTGGGGGGGGGGAGATATCCATTTGGTTCACCTTTAAAGGCAAACCTACCAGATTTGCACTTTCTGAAACGATCTGCAAAACAAGCTGCCCTTCAAATTCTGCACTTCTCCAAAGATTGCAATGCAATTCTCCAGCCAAGTCATGGCAATGTGTATGTAGATGCATATGCTAGAGCAGGCATAGGCAAACTCGGCCCTCCAGAGGTTTTGGGACTACAGTTCCCATCATCCCTGACCACTGGGTCCTGTTAGCTAGGGGTGATGGGAGTTGTAGTCCCAAAACATCTGGAGGGCCGAGTTTGCCTATGCCTGTGCTAGAGTAAAGTGTGCATAGAAACACATGTGTTAGTGAAAGGAACTTTTAAAAAAAACACCATTATATTAGGAGGAATTGCTTTGAAGAAATGTGCGCTCTAGACCAGAGTTGCATACAAAAATGTGTATATCGGGAGAATTTTGCCCTAAAACGCCAAAGGGTTTTAATTAGGAGTGGGGGGTTTTTGCGGGGAGAATTCACAAACAGATGTGGAAATGTGTTGAACTGAACTTAAGACTAGGGAAATGAGAAATGGGGAAACCGAAATCAATCAGATTTGCCCCCTCCCTATCTACCGCCGAGGGACGCGGGTGGCGCTGTGGGTTAAACCACAGAGCCTAGGGCTTGCCGATCAGAAGGTCGACGGTTCGAATCCCCGCAATGGGGTGAGCTCCCATTGCTCGGTCCCTGCTTTGGCCCACCTAGCAGTTCGAAAGCACGTCAAAGTTCAAGTAGATAAATAGGTACCGCTCCAGTGGGAAGGTAAACGGCATTTCCGTGCGCTGCTCTGGTTCGCCAGAAGCGGCTTAGTCATGCTGGCCACATGACCCAGAAGCTGTACGCCAGCTCCCTCAGCCAATAAAGCGAGATGAGCACCGCAACCCCAGAGTTGGCCACGACCGGACCTAATGGTCAGGGGTCCCTTTACCTTTTATCTACCGCCGAGTGATTTCAATATCAGGCTGTATCGTTTGCCCTCTGGCCTTTGACCTTTTAGGTTACGTTCAGATCCAACTGCTAAGTTTCCCCCAGCCGTACAAGTGCGCATTAGACAATTCATTTCCTTAAAAAGAAATACATGAGATAATACGCATAACCCCAGGAGGTAGGGAATTTAAAGAAGAAGAAAAAAATCTTCTGGGAAACAGAGAACGAAAATTGTGAGTCTGGTTAGCGATGAGCAGTGCTTCCTAAGTAACAAGCTCAAGACGGCCGGTCCCTCCCACAAGTCTCTTCTGTACCTTAAAGACGTCTTGTTGGAACGATCAGTAAGTGCAATTATCCCCATGTGAGAGGTAAGGCGGGGGGGGGGGGGAAGGATTGTCGTGTTGGCAGAGAACGCTCCTTTCATGTAGGAGGCCCCGGATTCCATCCGCAGCATCTCATATTAAAAGAAATAACCAACTGGGGAAAAAAAGGATTTCAGGAAGCTGTTCCTTTGTACCTGAGATGCAAACACAGAATGCACCTGTCATTTCTGAGAACGAGTGCTGAAAATCACAGAACGGCCTCCCAGAAGCAGGGAACCCCCCCCCCCCCCAAGGACCAGCCTTGACGGTGTTCCTTGTCCATGGTACTTAACATGAAACACTGTGTCCAGAGGAAAGATGCTTTTCTCAGAATCAGAGGGTGGTAAACAAACAACATGGATGCTCCATCATGCACACCCTTCCGAGTGTCTCTATTTTCCAGGGACGGTTCGGGAATTACAGAAGCCGCCCCAGTTTCTGATCTGATCCTGGAACATCGCAGTTTTCCTTATTCCTCCTCCCCTCCACATGTCGGAGAACAAGTAAAGCGGTGGGGGGGGGGGGTGTGCAAAAACAGAGCCCCGTTTGTAGTGAAAATAAAATTCCTGCACCAAATGAAGGAAATGGGGAAGCTGGCACATGAAGCCCTCTCTATAATTTTGAAGGAAAATGTCACCAATCCGCTCTAAATTCTTTCATGCTTCAGCAGCCAGCCATTTCTTAAAGAAACACATGGAGTGTTTACCACTTTACTGTAAATGGCGCCATACACCGTCTACTCAGAAGTAAGTCCCATTGTATTCAATGAAGCTTACTCCCAGATAACAGGGACCGTGCAGCCTTACACTGCCATCCTAAGCATTTTTACTCGGAACTAAGTCCCGCTGGGACGCGGGTGGCGCTGTGGGTTAAACCACAGAGCCCAGGGGTTGCCAATCAGAAGGTTGGCGGTTCAAATCCCCATTCAAGCTCCTGTTGCTCGGTCCCTGCTCCTGCCAACCTAGCAGTTCGAAAGCACGTCAAAGTGCAAGTAGATCAATAGGTACCACTGCAGCGGGAAGGTAAACGGCGTTTCCGTGTGCTGCTCTGGTTCGCCAGAAGCGGCTTAGTCATGCTGGCCACATGACCCGGAAGCTGTACACCGGCTTCCTCAGCCAATAAAGCGAGATGAGCGCTGCAACCCCAGAGTCGGTCACGACTGGACAGTGAGATGAAACGAGCCCCCCTTCCCCCCCCACAATCTCTCAGTCCTTCATTCAACCACCGACCCCGAACGTCAGCTGTCTTCCATTCAGCAGCCTCACGGCCCACGGGTAGAAACTGTTCTTTAACCTGTTGGTTCGGCTTATCATGCTACTATATCAGGGGTCCCTTTACCTTTACTTTATTTTCCTGATTGTCCTCACAGTTTCCATTATTATTATTATTATTATTATTATTATTATTATTATTATTATTTCCCACCTTTTCCCCCCTGACAGGGACTCAAGGCAGCTTACAGCAAAAATAAAATAAAATTCATTCCATTTATCTGTTGAAGGTGTTGTACATGATCCCTTCCCTTGCACGCTTTCTCATTGAAACAATCCTGTAAGGTAGGTTAGGCCGAGAGGTTGCAATTGCCTCAAGGTGACAGATGTATGTGTGCATACAACACATATGTGTGCAGCAAGATCAAACACGAGAGAAGCTTCCAGATGTAGAACAGAATGTCCCTATTTTCATTGGGGAAATGTTGGAGGGCATTCATCATGTTCATGTCCAGGAGGTGAGCTTCCACAGCAGTCAACTGGACAGCTGCTGTCGGAAAGAGAATGATGGGCTGGAAAAGGGGTGGCCTACCTTTCTGCCCTCCCCTCCCACCCAAAGGCCAAATTATCTTATTTATTTATTGAATTTATATACCAGCCTATACCCGGAGGTCTCAGGGTGGTTCACGGAAAAGCTCACAATATATAAAATAAAAACAATAACCCAATAACACACACACCCACCCAAAAAAAAGAACCGTATTTTAAAAGGGCATAGGATGTCAATTAGGTCAACCAAAGGCCTGGTTCAAAAGGAACGTTTTTGCCTGGCACCTAAAAGTGTATAATGAAGGCGCCAGGCGAACTTCCTTGGGGAGAGCATTCCACAGACAGGGAGCCACTGCAGAGAAGCCCCCGTTCTCATGTTGCCACCCTCCGGACCTCTCGAGGAGGAGGCACACGAAGGAGGGCCTCAGAAGATGATCTCAGGGTCTGGGTAGGTTCATATGGAAAGAGGTGGTCGTTGAGGTATTGCGGTCCTGAGCCGTAATGCAGCAATCAGTGAGTGGTCAAGATCTTTATACCAGTGAGCATGGCTGGAGGCAGAGATGGGTAGGGCCTGGACCGGCGTCAAAAGAGGATAGGGCAAATTCATGGAGGGAAGGCTATCAAGAGTGAGGAACATTCTCAGGGATGACTCACACTCACACCCTGGCCAGCACCCTTGGGCAGGAGATATAGTAGCATGATAAGCCAAACCAACAGGTTAAAGAACAGTTTCTACCCGTGGGCCGTCAGGCTGCAGAATGGAAGACAGCAACATTGCAGCTGACATTCGGGGTCGGTGGTTGAACGAAGGACTGAGAGATTGGGGGGGAAGGGGGGCTCGTTTAATCTCACTGTAAACATGTGGTACAGTGGCAATAAAGTATTTCTATTTCTATCAGCTATGATGGCTATGCTTTGCCTCCACAGTCAGAGACAAAATGCTTCCCAGTATCAGTTGCTGGAAACCAATGGCCCATCTAATCCAGCATACTGTTCTCACAGTGGCCAACCAAAGGCCAGTGGGAAACCTGCAAGCAGGATCTGAGCACAAGACCACTCTTCCCTCCTGTAGTTTCCAGCAACTGGTATTCAGAAACATTCCCGCCTCCAATAGTCTTTCCCTCTATCTATCTTTTAAAGCTGCCTAGGTTGGTGGCCATCACTGCCTCCCATGGGAGCCAGCTCCATATTTTAACCACGAGCTGCGTAAACAACGCCTGCAAAGGATGCGGGAGGACATCCTTGGCGCTTGGTCTTCGAGCACCGCACTATTCCATACTTCGCAGCCTTGCCTCCTGCCTCCTACAATGTCACAGCAAGAAGCGTAGGCAACGCCTTACACAAGCGTGTTCAAGGGATTCGCAGCCTGGCTGTGTCCCCCTGAGGCAGAAGGCGTGAGACAGAAATGCTGAAGGACAGTGGGAGCAGGAAAGGAAAGAAAGGGTACGGAAAAACAGAACTGGCAAAGCCCAAAGCTGTAAATATTAAGCACTGGCAGCTCAGAGTTTGAAATATTATTTTCAAGCTTATGTGGGCAGATGCAAGTGAAACCACAGACGATGTGGGGTGGGGGGGGGGACTCATCTCAAAGTGAGTTAATTAGGCAGCAAATTAATTATCCAGCCAATCGGCTCCCGTTGAGAGCTAAATGACCAGGGGGTGATCAGCTGGTGGGTGTGATCGATACTGAGCAAAGAGAAGGTTGGGAAGGAGGCCAAGAGAGAGAGAGGGAGAGAGAGAAAGAGGAAGAGACAGAGAGAGAGATGTTGAGAGTAAGGCCCCATTGCATGTGGAAGGTGCGCTGTGATGCCCCCGCTTTAAGAATCTGCTCAGCTATGCTCAATCAGCATGTGCTCAATTAATCTGTGTGCAGATCAGCCTCCTGTCAGAATCCCAACTCCAGATGTCACGTCCCCCCGATAGTGTGCACTCTAATGTGCATGCTAAAAGGCACATTTATACGCATGCCTCCCCATCCTATATTTAGGAAGGGTAGAGAAGAAAACATGCCTGGCAATGGGATTCAGCCTGTGTCCCAATGGCTTAGTCATCACGAGAGCTCGAGACCCTTCCTAGCTGATGCTGACCTATCTGCAGCATCAGCCAGCCAGTAAGAGAAGCCGGGCCGACGGCCAGCCTCGTGATTGGCCGCCGGTGCCTCTTATGGGAACGAAATCCTGAGGTGTGGGTTGGTAACTTCAACAGCCCTGCAAGGCCAGGGAAGCAGTGGAGCATCCCCAGGCTGCTTTTCCTCAGGTCCCGTCGCTCTCGGGCGATCTGACATTTCACAGGCGAGACCAGGAGGGCGTGTTTGTAGCACAGCTCTTCTCATGCCAAGCGGCCGCCGCCGGAGTCGCGCAGCCAAACGCTCCACTCCGTCTGTTGTAATGGTGTGTTTATTTACTCTGCAGCAATATGTCACCTGCCAGTTCAAGAGCCAAGCATACCTGAGCGCCTGTAGTGTATGAAATGGCAAGCTGTCATTGATTTGCATATGTGCCCTGGAGACAAGATGGTCCCAGGGTATGGTGTGAAGACACACGCAGCCACCACCTTGCTGAAGGTAAGCAGGTCAGGGTCTGGTTAGCTCAGGCATAGGCAAACTCGGCCCTCCAGGTGTTTTGGGATTACAATCCCCATCATCCTTGACCACTGGTTCTGTTAGCTAGGGACGGTGGGAGTTGTAGTCCCAAAACATCTGGAGGGCTGAGGTTGGGGATGCCTGGGTGAGCTCCTTGGGTGGGTGGCTGCCTGGAACATGGACACCACTTTGAACCCCATGACCAAAACACAGCCCATCAGAGCGTTGGGACAGCTTCCTCAGACTCCACCAGGGCCTCATCTCAGCCTTCCAGCTAAGATTTCTCCTATGGAATATGAAGTCAAATATAGGTAGGTAGCCGTGTTGGTCTGTCATAGTCAAAACAAAACAAAATAAAAAATAAAAATTCCTTCCAGTAGCACCTTAGACACCAACTAAGTTTGTTCTTTGTATGAGCTTTCGTGTGCATGCACACTTCTTCAGATACACTGAAACAGAAGTCACCAGACCCTTATATATAGTGAGAGGGTGGGAGGGGTATTACTCAGAAGGGTGGTGGGAATGGGTGATAGGCTGATAGCTGTGGTAAACCTGTTGACGACTGTTAACGACTGCAATTAGTCTTACAGGAAAAAGCAAGGGGTGAGAAGGTTAAAAATAGCTTTGTCATGTATAATGAGATAAGAATCCAATGTCTTTGTTCAGACCAGGTCTCTCCATGGTTTTAAGCTTGGTTACCAACCAAGCAACTCATTACCAAGCTTAAAACCATGGAGAGACCTGGTCTGAACAAAGACATTGGATTCTTATCTCATTATACATGACAAAGCTATTTGACAAACTTAGTTGGTCTCTAAGGTGCTACTGGAAGGAATTTTATTTATTTTTTATTTTGTTTTGAAGTCAAATATAATCATCCTACCTGCCAGGACAGCCGCCGTTTACGGGCATGTGGAGCTATGTCTGAAGCATCCCGGATATAAAACTGTTTGTTGCATGGTAAAAATGCTCCTGGGCTGTACCACTCGAGAATGAGGGTGGGGGGGCGGCAAAATTAAATGGGGTGCAGGAAATGCTAAACAAACCAAACCAAATGAAGAACAACCATTTTCCCATTTATTTAGGAGACCACTGTAAGCAAATGAAAACATTGGCAGGATTTTACTAACACTTGTAATGTAACAATTATTATGGACGATATGGACAGATATAAAATATGGACTACGAAACAATATGCAGTTGAAAACGTTGACAATAAGACCCATGGAGGGGACGGGGGAGAGTCCAGAAATTCAGAGAAATCTCTAAATGTGGATGTTGATTTGGTATAACTCTACGCTTGTAAAATCAAATAAAAATAATATTTAAAAAAAGGAATTTCTATTTAAAACTATAGTAATTGTTTCTTAAATTTCCATATACCGTCTTTCCCCCTTTTTAAGACACCGTCTTATAATTTTTTCCCCTCAAAAAAACACAGGGTGGCTTATTTTCGGGGGATGTCTTATTTTTATTACATCAGTATGGTATGGTACAGCCTCCCCCTGCGCGCTAAGCAGGCGGGGCAGAACTCTGCAAGAGGCGCGTTTCCCCCCATGCCTCTCACTGGTTTGCTGGCTCCCTGCGCATGCAGGAGGGGCTGAGGAGGCGACGGGAACAATGGCGGCACCATGGCTTACTTTTGGGGTACGTCTTACTTCTCACAAAGGTAAAAAAACCCTGCCATGGCTTACTTTATGACTACGTATTAAAAAAGGGGAAACAGGGTATATATATATATATATATATATATATATATATATATATATATATATATACATATATACACACACACACACACACACACACACGCAAATGTTATGCAAATCTGTACCTTTTTTAGGGGGGGTGATGCATCTTCTCTTTTTGACAATGCATACATGGACACCCTAAGTAAGTGAAGAAGGGCCAGGGCCGGATTTAGGTTTGATGAGGCCCTAAGCTACTGAAGGTAATGGGGCCCTTTAGATGTCCAGCTGTCCTTTGTCAACAACAAATTGCCGCTGGTTTTTGCGTTGAATATACACTACATGGCAATTTATGGACCTAATAGGTATCTAAAGCCATTGGCACATGTTGCAACCAATCCATGCAGAATGTAGGCACCCTATATATAGAAAGGCACAAACCAGTGATATTTTAGGGAGCAGGCTAGCAGGCGGGGCCCATGACTTACATCACAGGAGCCTGCACAACGCAAAACACTGTTGCTCTATGTAGGTTTTATTTTATTTATTTTTCTATCTTATATTTTAGAAATGTACATCCAGGGTTTTTTTTTCCTTTAAATTTTTTGGGGGGCCCCAAGAGAGTGGGGCCCTAAGCTATAGCAGGGCAGGTGATGAGCAGGGCACATCACCATCTATAAAGGGCATGGAGAGCTTAAGATCATGGAGCCCAGATGGGATAAAATTACCCAAGTGCATCACTCCCCACACACACATACAGTCTGAAATAGCCCAGCGCAGGAATAGCTTTGCCACATGACAAGCTGTTTGCTTAGGCTGCCTCTCACTCGTACTTGTCATAGGATTCCCTCTGCTATTTATTCATCTAGGCAGCCTCTACACGGTCCTGCATTGCTGCCCTCCAGGTCCATGTTTGCTTACCCCTGACCGTTGGTCTCTCGGGACACTGAACTCTGCTTTGGCCAAGCTGTCCACTGGCAACTGGCAAAACCCAGACTACCACCAGAAGATGACAAAATGGACCACTCCAAGCCAACCATGAAATCAGCCATGGACCCTTGCCTGGGTATAGCTTCTGCCCAGGAGCTAGGCTGCTCTGTAGCTGAATAATCTGGCCAGGAACACAGGTTTTTCAGCAGTTCTGGCCACTGAGGCTTCAAGGATACCCTGCCAATTTTGGAAAGGATCAGATCTGGTTTTAAAATGCCATTATCCTATCCAGAGAAGAAAATCCATCAGGTTTAGTATCTGAGCAAGCAAAACAAAACAAAACGAGAGAGAGAGAGCATTTCCCCAGCGAATCTTATCACTGTGGCAATTCCGTCAAAATCCAACCTCCTAATTGTAGGTGGTGCCCTTCCACCTGTGATTATCCGTAATTACAGTTATCCCTGTTTAAATTTTACTGATGATATTAAACCATGAGTTGCCAGCATCTTCACCACAGGTGGGTTGTGAAAAAGCACCCTCCGGCTCTATGTAGCCCCGAGGCGGCTTTCTGCAAACTCCCGTGAGAATCTCAGCTTTCTTTTTTAAGAAGGCTAAGTTTTTAGTCCCTGTTGTTGCTGGGATAAGCTGGAAAATGTATTGGCAATGCGCGCTGAAGGCTTAGATAGCGAGACAGCGAGCAAAAGGAGACATAAATTCAGTTTTATCTCCCCTCAGACTCAGGTTCTCAGAGGCTGTCAGATTCTCTTTTTTTCCTTGTTCTTCATATGTTTGGAGACAGAACAAGAATATTTCCAATTAAGTGTATTTAGTCAACCACCTGTGGCTTGGCATCTAGCGAAAGGCCCAGCATATTCAGGCAACAGAACAGATTTAAGTGCTGCTCAGGGCTATTTGGCTTGCAATGCTAGACTTCAAACATGGATGGACAGTTTGCTGGCATGGAGAAGGGAAGAAGCATTTTTTAATATATATATATATATATATATATATATATATATATATATATATATATATATATATATATTTAAATGATCGTAAAATATTATTTGAAACTTTTTTAAACCCACCTTCCATCCAGCAATTTCAGAGCAGGGTGCAATTAAAATACATTTGAAATTGTACAACATGTGCACTTAAAATGGCAGCGTATTAAAAGCAAGGAACATTATTATTATTATTATTATTACTACTACTACTACTACTACATTAATAGTAGTAGTAGTAGTATATACCACCCTGTACCTGGGGGTCTCAGGGCAGTTCACAGAATTAAAATCAAGATATAAGATATAGCTGATGATATATCACGATGTTGAAAACTAGATGTCGCCCAGCCCTACTTACAACCATATCATCCCAACCTAGCGCTGAAATTTCAGCAAAGGCTTGGTGCGAGCAACCGGTCCTTTAACTGGTATCGGAAATTTAATGGTGCTGGAACCATTTGTATCTCAGCAGGAATTTCCAAGGCTGGGGAGCTACCACCTAGAAGGCTCTGTCACATGTATCGAGCCTCAGGGAATGGTAGCACCACCAAGAGAGCTTCTGCAGCTGATCTTAACATGAGAGTCGGCCTACACAGCAGACAGCCTCTCGAGTAACCATGCCTGTCTCAGGTTGCTTATGGCTGTGTACACCAGTACCAAAACTTGAAATACAAAGACTTGAAATAGCTGTTTTTACTGATAAATTTATGGTATATTCTTTCCATAAACCACTTTGAAGGTTTCTTTTAAATAATCAAGCTGTATATAAATGTTATGGTAGAAAAAAATGCATGGGGGGGGGGGACAGAAAGGCTGTGGGGTTGAGCAGACATTATACAATGCTAATCTCTGATGGAAGCTCCCCCCCCCCCCCCCGGGTAAGAGTAGATAAACTGCAGTATAATGCCACCAAATTCGAACCCACCAAGTCACTTCAGTAGGATTCCATGGCCAATGGAACTGTCAACACAAAAATGTGAAAGTGTCTTCCTCAACTCCTTTAGAAGCTAAAGGTAAAGGTAAAGGGACCTCTGACCATTAGGTCTAGTCATGACCGACTTTGGGGTTGCGGTGCTCATCTCGCTTTATTGGCCGAGGGAGCCGACGTACAGCTTCCGGGTCATGTGGCCAGCATGACTAAGCCACTTCTGGCGAACCAGAGCGGCGCACGGAAACGCCGTTTACCTTCCCGCCGGAGCGGTTCCTATTTATCTACTTGCACTTTGACGTGCTTTCGAACTGCTAGGTTGGCAGGAGCAGGGACCAAACAACGGGAGCTCACCCCGTCGCGGGGATTCGAACCCCCAACCTTCTGATTGCCCTAGGCTCTGTGGTTTTAACCCACAGCACCACCTGCGTCCCTTATTATTAAAGATTATTAAACCAGTAATCTTGGCCAAAAGGCATCAGGGAGCGCCTCACTCTCAAACTAAGGATGGGAACGATTTAAGGCAGAGATAGAGAACATGTGGCCCTCCAGATGCTGCCGGATTTCACCTGACCGCCAGCCTTAACTGGGGCTGATGGGAGTCAGAATCCAGCAACAACTCAGGGACCACAAGTTCCTCATCCCCAGGCCAGGAGTTAAGGAGACGTTTGAATTATGGTGCTGGAGGAGACCCTTGAGAGTCCCATGGACTGCAAGAAGAACAAACCTATCCATTCTTCAGGAAATCAGCCCTGAGTGCTCACTGGAAGGACAGATCCTGAAGCTGAGGCTCCAATACTCTGGCCACCTCATGAGAAGAGAAGACTCCCTGGAAAAGACCCTGATGTTGGGAACAATGGAGGGCACGAGGAGAAGGGGACGACAGAGGATGAGATGGTTGGACAGTGTTCTCGAAGCTACCAACATGAGTCTGACCAAACTGCGGGAGGCAGTGGAAGACAGGAGTGCCTGGCGTGCTCTGGTCCATGGGGTCACGAAGAGTCGGACACAACTAAATGACTAAACAACAACAAAAGAAGCTCAACTGGAGTAGTGGAGGAGAAGGAGGCAGGTCCTCTCCACAACAGTGGCCAGGCATCTATGGCCATCTCTGCCACCACGTTGCGGAATGATGCCACTTTAGGAACTCCAAGATAATTTGCTCAACTATATACCAGCTACTCGCCTTCTCTCTTGGCAGATGCAAAGTTCCCAAAGAGGTTCCATTGTAGCGAGCAGGTTGCTCGAGCCTGATTTACAATGCCACCGTCCAAATCCCCAAACATGCCAGCTGCACCATTCCCCCCCACTGAATGCCATCTGTACAGCAGGCTCATTAGACATCATCAAAGAGAGGAGTCCTCAGTGCACCAACTGCACTAAATGTGCAGCCCCAGAGGTTTTTATAGGAAGTCACAGGGACAAAGGGGATGTTTCTGTTGGTTCTGGAGAGAATGTCACAGTTGGGTATCCTCTCTCTCTCTCTCTCTCTCTCTCTCTCTGCACCTCCATTCTTCTCCAGAGACAGGATTTAAGGGCTCAAGAGCCTATCGACTGCAGGACCTTCCAAGAAGGGCTGGGACGATACATTGCAATACAAACTTGGGCCGGAACGAAACTTTTTTTTTTTTTTGCAACATATTTTTATTTACTTTCCAAATTATAAACAAAATACATCATAACACCATTACATAAGTTCAACATATATCCTAATGCTCCGCCGAGCATTGTGACTTCCCTCCCAATCCATCCTGGTTTTCTTCCTCCACCTCCTTCTTTCGCTTTGTTTTATATAAATTTATTGATTATATATATTACATACTTTATAAATAGTTTTACATTTTTACATTGTAAGTATTGAGTCATAACCTGTGAGTGTATCCCTTTCATTGCAATGTTTTCTCAAATATTCAATAAACTTACTCCAATTTTGTTGAAGCTTTTGGTCTCTTTGTTCTCTAATTCTGCCAGTCATTTTAGCTAATTCCAGATATTCTATTAATTTTATTCTCCAATCCTCTAATGTTGGTACATCCACTAATTTCCATTTTTGGGCCCACAATATTCTAGCAGCCGTAGTGGCATAAAGAAATAGTCTCTGATCTTCACTTTTAATTTCCGGGCCGGAACTAAACTAAGCAAACACCAAGTTCCCCTGTCTGTGTTTGCCTGGTGACACTGTTAGAAACGCAGGTGTACAAGCTAGGTGCCAAACGGCTCCTGGAACCAAGGTTACAGTCGCCAAAACGGAATGCCCAGTTGCCATTTTGGGGGCCAAACGGCTCTAAAGTCGTGTTTTGATGGACTAACGGTAATTGATTCCCAGTCAAACATCTGGCTAGTTCAGGTTAACAACCCTGAGCTAGGTTAAGAGCTTTGCGAACTCAAAAAGTCACTTGACCCAGGGACAGTCCTATTCCGACCTCTTTTTCTTAACGGGGATGGCTCCTGCTCAGGCTGCACAGAAAAAAACAACAACCAATTTGGTTCCAGAAATTCATTCCGATTGTGCAGATAAAATATAACTGATGAACTTCTACGGGGTGTGAAAGCAGTCCAGATTCAATGATCCCCAGGCATGCACCTCCAGTGGGTGGAGATGTCAGGCGTCATCCTGGCGCCCGCCCTGTGGAACACCCTCCCATCAGATGTCAAGGAAATAAACTACTACAGTATCTGACTTTTAGAAGAAGAGTTTGGATTTGATATCCCGCTTTATCACTACCCGAAGGAGTCTCAAAGCGGCTAACATTCTCCTTTCCCTCCCCCCACCCCAAACAAACACTCTGTGAGGTGAGTGGGCTGAGAGACTTCAGAGAAGTGTGACTAGCCCAAGGTCACCCAGCAGCTGCACGTGGAGGAGCGGAGACACGAACCCGGTTCCCCAGATTACGAGTCTACCACTCTTAACCACTACACCACACTGGCTCTCTTTTAGAAGACATCTGAAGGCAGCCCTGTTTAGGGAAGTTTTTAATGTTTGATGTTTTATTGCATTTTTAATATTTTGTTCGAAGCTGCCCAGAGTGGATGGGGAAACTTAGCCAGATGGGCAGGGTACAAATAAATTATTATTATTATTATTATTATTATTATTATTATTATTATTATTAGGTTGCAAGTGGCCAATAGTCATGTGCAAAATGTGCCATTTGCTTGCTTTGAGCCCCAATCCATCCCATTGCCTTCCAAATGCCCACCTGCATGACTATTAGTGTGTTAAAAGACTCCAGGGGCACAGATTTTAACACCAAATTGCTGTGGGGAGGTTCATTTTCAGAGATGGGGGAGAGTTGCAGCATGCAGGGAGGGTAGGATTTACCTTCCTAGCTGTGACTCCCCCGCTGAATATATCTCTTGCACAGCAATCAAGGTGGTTTGTTTTTTAAAAATAAAAATAAAAAAAGCCTCCTAATTGCATTGTGGGACAGGGGAGGGGCAGGGCCAAGACGGGACCTTTTTCTTCCTAACATAACACTAATGTCTCAACAAATGAAACTGATCTGTAGAAAATGTAACTTGGAAAAAAAGAGACATTGCACATACTTTTGTAAATCAAGAAATCTTTAATTAAAAATATGGGGTTTTTTTTTGTAACAAACAAACAAAAAACACGGTGCAACAGGAGACCTACAGCCCATCAGGGGGAAATCTGTCTCAGCTAAATTAAAGTTTTCCTCCTCCAATCCCAGCACTTTTCCCTTCCTGTCGTTTTTTTTTAAAAAAATAATAATATTATAAGTGTTTTAAGAAACTCTTGAAAATAGGTGGATTTTTATGGGCGAAGAGCAGGAACGATATGCTTCAAATAAAATGAATATATAGAATAATAAATAAATAAAAAGATGGGGAGGGCCTCCCGAAGGCTGCATCTAGCCCATGTGCTCGACATTCATACCCGGCCTCTCTACATGTTCACACATCCATCACTTGACGCTGCAATCCGTGAGTGATAAACTAGCACCAAGGGACTGGGGCCGGGGTGAGTAACAGAACGCACTGCTGACACAACATCACAATTCAGGGTGTAGCACCAACACCGCAATGTGCGATGTCGCTGATGCCCTGGCAGCAGAACATGTGCGCCTCTCCCAATTTGTGAAAGCCTAAAAGGGAGGAAATTTAGACCACGTTAAAGTCCTCGCCCCCGCTGCCTGACCCGCAAGACTATAGGACAGTGATGGCTAACCTTGACACTCCAGATGTTTTGGGACTACAACTCCCATCATCTCTGACCACTGGTCCTGTTAGCTAGGGATGATGGGAGTTGTAGTTCCAAAACATCTGGAGTGTCAAGGTTAGCCATCACTGCTATAGGAGAACTAGGACAGATGCCATGCATACTAACAGCAAACTAAGTGCTGGTTGGTCCTTAGGCCTAGCCACCAACATTTCTCCGATGAAAATAGGGGTGCCTGGTCCAAAATAATAATAACAACAATAATTTTATTATTTATACCCCACCCATCTGACTGGGTTGCCCCAGCCACTCTGGGCACCTTCCAACATATATAAAAGCATAATAAAACATTAAACATTTTTTTAAAAAAAACACTTCCCAATACAGGGCTGCCTTCAGATGTCTTCTAAAGGTTGAATAGTTACTTATCTCCTTGGCGCGGGGGTCGCATAACTCCGTACCTTCCAACATTTCTCCAATGAAAATTGTTGTTTAGTCGTTTAGTCATGTCCGACTCTTCATGACCCCATGGACCAGAGCACGCCAGGCACTCCTGTCTTCCATTGCCTCCCACAGTTTGGTCAGACTCATGTTGGTAGCTTCGAGAACACTGTCCAACCATCTCGTCCTCTGTCGTCCCCTTCTCCTTGTGCCCTCCATCTTTCCCAACATCAGGGTCTTTCCCAGGCAGTCTTCTCTTCTCATGAGGTCGCCAAAGTATTGGAGCCTCAGCTTCAGGATCTGTCCTTCCAGTGAGCACTCAGGGCTGATTTCCTTCAGAATGGATAGGTTTGATCTTCTTGCAGTCCATGGGACTCTCAAGAGTCTCCTCCAGCACCATAATTCAAAAGCATCAATTCTTCGGCAATCAGCCTTCTTTATGGTCCAGCTCTCACTTCCATACATCTGGGAAAACCATAGCTTTAACTATACGGACCTTTAACTATATGGATGAAAATAGGAACGTCCTAAGGAAAAGTGGGGCATTCTGGGATCAAATCAGAAACTAGGATGGCTTCTGCAAATCCGGGATTGTTCCTGGAAAATAGGGACACTTGGAGGTTCTGCTTTTGTAGTGAGTTCCAAGTGAGTTGGAAAACCGACAGTAGACACACCTGGAATACTGTGTCCAATTCTGGGCACCACAATTTAAGAAGGATGTCGACAAGCTGGAATGTGCGCAGAGGAGTACAACCAAGATGATCAAGGGTCTGGAAACCAAGCCTTATGAGGAGCAGTTGAGGAAGTTGGGTATGTTTAGCTTGGAAAAGAGGAGACTGAGAGGAGATATGATAGCCATCTTCAGATATCTGAAGGGCTGTGACATGGAAGATGGAGCAAGCTTGTTTTCTCCTGCTCTGGAGGGTAGGACTCAAACCAATGGCTTCAGGTTACAATAAATGTTTCCTACTAAGGAGAAGGGGACGACAGAGGACGAGATGGTTGGACAGTGTTCTCAAAGCTACCAACATGAGTCTGACCAAACTGCGGGAGGCAGTGGAAGACAGGAGTGCCTGGCGTGCTCTGGTCCATGGGGTCACGAAGAGTCAGACACGACTAAATGACTAAACAACAACAAACATCAGGAAGAACTTTCTGACAGTAAGAGCTGTTTGACAGTGGAAAGGTCTCCCTTGGACTCTCCTTCCTTGGAAGTTTTTAAGCAGAGGTTGGATGGCCATCTGTCATGGATGCTTTAGTTGAGGTCATTGCAGGGGGTTGGACTAGATGACACTTCCAACTCTACAATTCTATGATTCTATGTGCAGGCCTATAAGAACTGCTGCTGCTGCTGCTGCTGCTACCACCCAGGAGGACTCCCCTGCTCAGCGCCCGAGGGCCCCAGTCCTGCCACTCACCACCTGGCCTGATGGGCTCTATAAAGGACTGCTGCTGCTGCTGGGCAGAGAGGGCTCCGTTTTGTTTTTTTGTTTAACTTTCTGTTATTTCTTACCTATGTCATTTTAAACTGTGCTATTAATGCTGTATTCTTAGTTTTAGATTTTGATTTATGTGGAAATTGTTTTCCATTTGGTTGTGTATTTTTTTGATGTGGTTTATTTATTGTTTATGACTTTTGTAATTATGTAAATCTTGTCATGCTGTAAGCCGCCTTGAGCATTGTTTTTAACTGTGGAAAGGTGGCATACAAATAAAAAATGGTGATGATGCTCTAATAATGCTCAGAGTAAAGGTAAAGGTAAAGGGACCCCTGACTGTTAGGTCCAGTCGCGGACGACTCTGGGGTTGCGGCGCTCATCTCGCTTTACTGGCCGAGGGAGCCGGCGTACAGCTTCCAGGTCATGTGGCCAGCATGACTAAGCCGCTTCTGGCGAACCAGAGCAGCACACGGAAACGCCGTTTACCTTCCCGCCGGAGCGGTACCTATTTATCTACTTGCACTTTGACGTGCTTTCGAACTGCTAGGTTGGCAGGAGCGGGGACCAAGCAACGGGAGCTCACCCT